>JAURVB010012777.1:0-208594 GCA_033002965.1 Piper betle
GCTTTTGCTGGTCGATTACAATAAAGCTGGGAGCTTTGGGGTCATTAAATTAATTTTTAAAGTGGGATGACAACCAGGTCAATATAAGAGAACTCGATGCGGTTGAGTTAGAATATAAGGTAAATACAAAAGACTAAAGTATGGGATATGTTAATAATTGAATTATCAATTAGATAATGGGGATTTGGATGGGGATAATTAATAATTAATTATCATTAGAATTGCTGAAAATTTAATAAGAAATAAAGACTAACATGAACTAATTACATCATTTAAAATTGATAGTATATTAGTCATGTAGTTGCATGTAGGTTCATGCAAAATAAAATTATACTAATGTATAATTTTATGCCCTTATTCAGATTTGGGTTAACGGATCATAGTTAGACGAAAGCACAAGTCATGTACGTATAATAGGTAAAACATCATATTTTCTATGTTGGTAGCCTAGGTCGGCCTGAGCCCAGATTTGACCACCATGCACCGAGTGCAACTGGGGTCAAAGAATTGACTCAGTCCGACATTGGGTCGTATTATGTGCGTAAATTGTGTAATGTATCGACATTGTTTTGGAGTAGTGATAGCCGCCCCATAAAAAGGCTATGGCCGGGGTGAGTGAGGCACAACGATTCCTCCATCGCACTGGAGTGCAGTGATAGCCTCCCTATAAAAAGGCTACGGCCGGGGTGTGAAAGGCACTGGCACTGGAGTGCAGTGATAGCCGCCCTATAAAAAGGCTACGGTCGGGGTGTGTGAGGCACTGGCACTAGAGTTGGTAGTGAGAGCTTCCCCACAAACGGGGTATAGCAATCACCTGAGTGCATTGATAGCCTCCCCATAAAAAGGCTACGGCCGGGGTGTGCGAGGCACTGGTACTAAAATTGGTAGTGAGAGCTTCCCCACAAACGGGGCGCAGCAACCACCTGAGTGCAGTGATAGCTACCCCACAAAAAGGCTACGGCCGGGGTGTGTGAGGCACTGGCACTAGAGACAGTAGTGGTAGCCTCCCCACAAAAGGGTTACGGCCGGGGTGTGCGGATCACAGCGCATACCTCCTCTGCATTGTTTTGGAATACAGCGGAATCGCTCCACCACATATTAAAATAAACTTAAGGAAATAGTGGAATGTACTTGTTTCTTTTATCTATTATACTACTTAGTGTTGTAATCATTAATGCGGAATTACCTCCGCAGGTGTGCAGATACGAGATTAGGTGATTGACAACTAGAGCATGGAGCAAAATAAATATGAGGACTCCTTTCTTTTTTACTATTTGAGAAATAAGTGTGGCTACTGGGAAACGGTCCAAGACTGTGGGATCTTTATCTATGTTTTTGTTTACAAAAATGTTAGACATATTTGCTTAAATTTTGAGTAACACCTTGCCAGCTAGGCCCACAATGTTGTGACAAATGGCGGGTCGTTTCAATAATAAGCTTAGGGAAGAGGCTTATATCATACATTTCTGGAGCCGTAGCTCGGAAACTAACAAGGGATCTCATCCTTTTAGTTTATTAAACTAATAATAAAATACAACCAAATGGCCCGGTAATGGAGGAATCTGATAAAAATGTCGCTGACACCTTCCTATTATTTAAAAAGCTATAAAATGTGGAACATAAGAGCCAAACATAACTATGGAGCTACCAACCTGGATGAGTGGAGCCTTGTATCTTAATCGATGAGCTCAACTCGCGTAACCTAAAAAGAGATTGAATCTAAATCATAATCGGATCATGCCCGCACACAAGATGAGGTAAAACCTTCGCACATGCACTTAATTAACTTACCTATTTTTCTTAGTGTTTTCTTAAACCTCATTACATAATTTAATTTAAGGTTTGGGGTTACTAGTCTACTTAGTAAATGATTTTGTACTTACATTGGACTTATCCGGATGATTTTTCAGACACACCAAATGGTATCCGATTAAGTTAAAAGTTGAACTATTAGTTCTAGACACCTTAAAGGTTTGTGATAAATATTAATAAGTGACAATTTGTGGATTATTATGTAGACCGAGGTTAATTAAGTTCGAATTAATGTGTTGTGAATAGTACCCTACCACAGTGCAGCAAACTTTAGAATTTCGGGCCACAGGCTTGAAAAGTCCAAATGGGCATAGGTCAATTGGAATAGTTAGATAACACTTGAAATTTAATCCCATTTAGATTTTAGGTTAAATTTCCTCGTAATTTTGTCATACATATTTTTTATAATCTTGAATACTGATGTAGTGATTTTTATAGTTTACCCAACTAGGGTATAATTTGAAAATTCTACTGAATTGCTTACTTACCCAAATGATCTAAAAATTTATAGAGACATTTTTAGGACACTTGGTAACGTCTGTAATGATATAATAAATTTTCCACGAATGAATCTATTTTCCACAGATATTTCAATTAAAATCATAGAAACAGGATTATGAACCTAGTTAGTGTGCACTCCAACAATCTATGCCAATTAACCACCAAGATTATTTTTTTTAACTTGAAAATTCAAACGTTTTTATTAGACAGTTAGTGAGATAATAGATAATTTTTATGGATTTTTTGGTGATCTTATGATTAACCTAACACCTAGAGCAACACAAAATATAGACAAACATAGCAAAAACAGAAGAGGTACACAATATGGTTTAACAATTTTGTTCATGCCTTAATGAAGGTCATTTTATCTTGGAAAATTTAAGAGCCGATTCTAACATCAAGCATAACAGATGAGTATCAAGTAGATCATGAAATGAAAACCACAACAAGTGGTAATTATTGGGTAAAGGGACCATTAGGTCACTGGAACCTTGAAGGCTGCCACCTTTTGTCAGATTTCAGACCTTTACATGATCATCCATGCCAAATCAGCCGATATGCTCAACATTTTACTTGTAGATCTACGTGATGCAAAAACAAAAAGACTAAAAACATACAAATCAAACATATAATGTAACACCCCAAATTCGGGTCACGCTAGCGAACTGAACTGAAATGTCACATGTCCCGATTGGGTTGGCTAACCCGAACCCAACTCGTGCGGATCTACTCTCGGCATCTTACGATGAAAATATTAATTGCTATGTTTGGATGTATGCACAAAACCTTAACATGCTACTATATGGATGACATGTCAATCAATTCACAAACTAAAATAGTTTCGTTAAAAATCAATAAAATTTCCTGAATTAAAATGGACAAAGTCTCCCCTAAAAGTGTAATTAGGGGCCACCTTGT
The DNA here is from genome assembly GCA_033002965.1 of Piper betle. Lineage (NCBI taxonomy): Eukaryota > Viridiplantae > Streptophyta > Magnoliopsida > Piperales > Piperaceae > Piper > Piper betle. Next base: position 3,232 of record JAURVB010012777.1, read on the forward strand.
CAAATGAACATGTATAAACATATAAATATATCAGGCATTATCATTTGCACAACATTCTAATCTACTGCATAAATCATTTTATTCACATTTCACATCAAATTTAGGTCTTGACCCACTTGTTGTACATATTCATTATCTCAATATATTTACTAAAACATATATATTGGTAACACCTTGATTTCAGTTCACCTATGAACCGAATCAGAAATGTTACGATTGAGTCGAGTCATATTTAAAGTTGTCAGTCGGTACGACTTGATTAATAAAATACATCAAAACAACCCTATTGGTGTCATGAAAATCGAAGACATTGTTAAACATGCATCAAACACATCAAATATAAATGAAAACAATTAAGTAAATAACTGTGTTGAGCTCAAGTGTGTGTAGCGTTTATTTGTCCTTCCACCAAAGTTGACTGAGGATTTGTAAGACCAACATATATTATATGAAAAATGTCAGTAACGAGTATTATTGGTCTGAAAATAACCAATACAAGCTGGCAAATGGGTATTCCATTACCCACAGAAACTTATGAAACTTCAAGTTGTAAAACCCCATTTTTAGGTTAAGGTTTTACCTAATTTTAGTTTTGTCCAATTCGGGTAGTCTCGAATTGATTCGAGCGAGCTAGAGCCAAAACAAATTTATGAATATGAGTATGAGGCCCAGATGGCCATATGAGTATGTTATTGAGGTTGACTATACCCGACATGCATATGATAGTTTTAGCTATGAAATAGTAGAACATGAGTTATTAGTATATACGTGAGGCATATATATCATTTTTATGAGTTAGCTAGGATTTTAGTCCTAGATCTAGGCCGAGCATGAGTTATTAATATATACGTGAAGTCTCCCCTTCCTACCTTGATTCCCTCCCATAGAGTCATTTTTAGAAGTCGAGTAAGTCTCAACTTTGGACGGTCTTGATCCGAGCTTTCTGTCAATAAGTATATTGCATATACCCATAGGTGGACCCCACTAGGACACTAAGTTGTCAGATGCTCAGATCGTGCCATGTTGCAAAATCTAAGTCGTTCACTCAAGCCTAGCTTCTTATATAAAATTTCAGGTTTTCTCTAGTTTTCAATGTTTTCCACCTTTACCGCCACCACCACTTTTGCTCGCAGCCGGTGAGACTCCGGTGCTCCTTTAGCCACCCATTTAGTACGGTTGCAACCACCTTGTGGCAAGCTTTCCATTCGTACCACTCACGACCACCGGCGTCCCCGCAGTCACCATCAGCGATGGAGTTTTTTATCAATGTTCATCACCACCGCTAACACCATTTGGGCTGCTTTCCAGCACCGGCAAGCCACCACAAGCCGATCCGACCACCAAGATGGCTTCCCGTCACCAAGATCGCCGATCCGACCACACCCGATGGCAATCCATGCCCATTCTTGCTGTTTTTTGACCAACCAGCGGCCAGAGTCCACCGATCATCACTGCCATGACATTCCCCATCCTCCCCTCTTTCGATCGCGACCGACGGTAGCCTCCGCCATGCCGCCGTCGGCATTCTCCGGCAATGAGTACCGCCACTTCCTTGTCGGCCTGTTTACCCACCTACCCGCGACCGTGTCCGCCAGCTGCAACCGCGCCTGCCAGCTGCAATGTCGTCCGCCAGCCCGCGACAATGTCTGCCCCAGCCCATATTCCAGTTAACCCAAACCAGGTTGGTTCAGCCTATTCAGTTCAGTCTGGTTCAGCTCATTTTCGGACCGTTTTTGTTTGCTCTTTCACCGTTTTTAATAATTCGAGAACTTGTATATTTGTTTAGATGCATATTCACATGATTTAGCATGTTTTGATTTTTTGATTACTTTTGTCTATTTCTTATTTTATTATTTATTTATTTATTATTATTATTATTCATTTCTTATTATCCCTGTATTTATTGATTATAATACATGTTTATACGATTACTTATTATTATAAACGGTATATTTACTTATTAATATTAATCTTATTTATGTTTATTAATATTATATATATATATATATATATATATATTTGCTTCTTTGTGTGTATGTGATTATTTATTTATATTTGATTATGTATTCTTGCATTGTGTAACTATGATATTATTAATATTCATTATATAATGACTATTAACTATTTATTTATTTATTAAATTATTTTATATTTATTTATTTATTTATTTATATTTTTACTAACACTAGTTTGTGTTGATATTTACTTGTGTTTAGCCATTTACGTATATAGGATACAATATTATTATTTTATAATTGGAGTATTGATTGCTTTTATGTATTTATTATCTATCATTTATTAATAATTGTATGTATTTATTTATTTATTATTTGTTATCAGCTATTCTCTTTATTACGTCTTGATGATATGAGCACACACCACGAGCATGCATTATATATGGATGTTAGTATTTTACTTAGTAGTGGGTTCCGATGTAGGTTCCAGAGTCTGAGATCACTGTAGATGTGTAGGTACACTTGGAGCTTGGACCAAAGGTCCGTAGGATCTCTCTCTCTGCTTGACTCCTTGCGTGTAGAGTTTGATCGTATTTTATACGTACGACGATATCAGCGGAGTTTTATTGGATGACTTTGATATCGGGCCATTTAGCCATATTTTCTTTGCATGTTTAATAAAACTACAAGCATGTGATCCCTTGTTGGTTTTCAAACTGTGCTCTAGAAATACATAATAACAGCCTATTTCCTAAGCCTATTGTATTAGTACGCGAATTTTTATGGATTTCACGAATAAGACAGTGAGTGGTATAGAGATATGTATGAATCGCACTAGTACTCCTTCAAACCCTGAGGTAGTGCAGTGTATGAGGTTACTGTGTAATGCAACACATTTCCAAAATTTGTGGTGCTAACTTAACTGTTCCTTTTGTCACTCGAGTACCGTGGCGGGTGATATGGAAGGTGTGAGGGCGTAAGCGTTGTATGTATGAATATTAACATTAGCCATGCATGCGAGCTGGCACTTGCTTAAGTGTGTTTGCTTACTGCCCAGTGTGAGGTAGTCTTGAAGTTTCATAAGTTTTCGTGGGTAATAGAATACCCATTTTGCCAGATTGTAATAGTTATTTTTCGGACCAATAACATTCGTTACTAACGGTTTTCATATAATATACGTAGGTCATGCAAATCATGTGTCGACTTTTGTAGGAGGGCACATAAACACTACATACACTTGGGCTCAGTAAAATTATTTACTTTCTTACTTTTATTTATGTTCGATGTGTTTTGACGTGTATTTAATAATATCTTCCATTCTCATGACAACAAGAAGGTTGTTTCAATCCATTTCATCGATCGAGTTGTACTGACTGACAATTTCAAATATGACTCGACTCAATCGTAACATTTATGATTTAGTTCTTAAGTGAACTGAAATTGGGGTGTTATAGATTGCCTCACACTGGGCAGTAAGCAAACATACTTAAGCAATTGCTGGCTTGCATGCACAGCTCATACTCATATTGATACATACATACAATGCTTACACCCTCACACCATCCATATCACCAGCCACGGTACTCGAGTGGCAAAAGGAACAATTAAGTTAGTGCCATATATTCTGGAAATGAGTTGCATTACGTAGTACCATCATACACCGTACTACCTCATGGTTTGAAGGAGTACTAGTGCGATTCATACATATCTCTACACCGCTCACTGTCTTATTCATGAAATCCGTAAAAATTCACGTACAAATATCATAGGCTTAGGAAAGAGGCTTTTATTATAAATTTTTAGAGCTACAGTTCGAAAACCAACAAGGGATCACATCCTTGTAGTTTTATTAAACATGCGTAGAAAGCGTTGTTGAATGGCCCGACATCGAATGGATCCGATAAAACACTGCCGATGCCGCCCTATATATAAAACAGGATAAAACTCGACATGCAAGGACTCAAGCAGAGAGGGAGTGTCCTACGGACCTGTGGTCCAAGCACCAAGCGTATCTGCACATCTATGGCAGCTCAGTCTCCGAAACGTACATCGGAACCTAGTACTAAGTAAAATACTAACAACTCTATATGATGCATACAAGTGGTGTGTGCTTATATCATCAATACATCCTAAAAATGAAAATAATGCTAACAAACCAATAACTAAAGATCTGGCAGCCCAAATCAAGACATAATAATAATGAATAAATAAATAAATACGCACATAGATAATTAGGTAAATAATAAATACATGAACATAAATAATACCATAATCATAAAATAATAATATAATTACACTATATAAATATACAGGCAAACACGAGTAAATATCATATATACTCGTGTTGGTAAACACATAAATAATTAAATAATTAAATAATAATTAAATAAATTGTTAATATTCATTAACATGAATAATAATAATATCATGGTTTTATAATATAAGAATGCATAATTAAATACAAATAAATAATAACATACACGCGAACATACAAATAGGTAAATAAATAAATAAATAAATTTACAATTTAAAAAACATAATAAGACTAATTTTTATAAATAAATATAAAATTAATAATAACAAATAATCATGTAAACATTCATCATATATGATCAACATATAAATACAAATAAATAAATAATAATGAATAAATAAATAGTTAAATAATTAAATAAAACAATAAATAAAGAAAAATCATCATAACATGCAACCATGCTAGACAATGTCAATATGCATCTAAACTAAAATAGAAGTTCTCGAATTACCGAAAATGGTGTAAGAACTGATGAAAACGAACTGAACCGGACCGAACGAAGCTGAACCAACCAAACCAAAAGTGTAGAACCAACTTGGTCTGGGTTAACTGAAAAGCTGGGCTGGGTTACTGGGTGGACATGAAGTGGATATGACTCGGCTCGGGCTGGCGGACTCGAACATGGTTAGGCAGACCCGATTGCGGGAAGGTGGCGCGAGCATGACCAGCAGGTAAAAGGGCTAAACAAGGGCGGCGGTGCCCGTCGCTGGAATATGGCCACGACGGTGAGGCAAACGCTGCCGCCGGTCGCGATCGAAAAAGGAGAGGACCCAAAACGTGATGGAGGTGACGACTGGTGGAGTTTGGATGCTGGTCGGCCGAAAAATGTGGATCTCGTGGGCGGCGACGCTGGCGGTGGAAATCTAGGCCGTGGCGATGGTCGTGGGTGGCCTCAAAATGTGGATCTCGGGGAGCCGAAGCTGTGGGGACGGTCGGCTTCTTTGAAGGACACTCGCTGGGGCCGGAAAATGGCCCAAAAGGGTGGCGGCGGCGGCGGAGGAGGAAAATGAGTCTAAAAATACTGTCGCCGATGGCTATTGTGACGGCTCTGGTAGCGATGATGGGTACGAACTGGTAGCCGGTCATGAGATGGTCACAGCTGTACTGATGCGGTGGCCGGAGGATGGCCGGGGTGTTGCTGGTGGCAAGCCGAAGTGGTGGCAACAGCTAGGTGCATGAATTTAACGCTGAGTGAATGGCTCCAATCATGCCATGTGGTATGATCGGGACATCAGACAACTTGTGGTCTAGTAGGGCCCACCTATGGGTATGTGCACTATATATATAGACGGAAGCTCAGATGGACCCTACAGGCGTGAATCGATGCAGGAAGGGTAAATGAGCCTAGAAACCGTAAACGCAAATGAGCTGGGCCCACAGAGCACAATCTGATGATTTAAAATCCTTATGATGCTGCATGCAATGAGAAACCCTGAAAATCCCAAACAGACACTAAACGCTGTAATGGCCTAGATCTAGGCCTAAAATCATGGCTAACATATACAAACAAATCTGTATACCTCAGTATTCAATGATAACTCATGATCTTATCATCTGCATGTTGGGCATAATAAGCCACTATAACATGCTCAGACAGCCATCTAGGCCCATACTCTTAATCTAAAAAGTAATCTGGCTTGAGGTCGCTCGAACCGACTCGAGATTGTCCAAACTACACACACTAAAATCGAGTAAAACCCTAACCAAAAAATGGACAACGTCTGAAGGTCAACAAGGTCTATGTTCATCATATATGATAAACATATAAATACAAATAAATAAATAATAATGAATAAATAAATAATTAAATATTTAAATAAAACAATAAATAAAGAAAAATCATCATAATATCCAATCATGCTAAACAATGTGAATATGCATCTAAACTAATATAGAAGTTCTCAAATTACCGAAAAGAGTGCAAGAACGGATGAAAATGGGCTGACCGAGACAAAACCCAAAGTGCTGAACCAACTCGGTCTAGGTTAACTGAAAAACTGGGCTGGGCTATTGGGCGGACATGAACTCGGGCTCAGATTAGCAGACTCGAACATGGCCAGGTGGATGCGGACTGGTAGCTAGCCGCAAGATGGTCACGGCCGTACCGATGTAGTGGCGGAAGGAGGGCCGGGGTGCCGCCGGTGGGGAGCTGAAGTGGTGGCGCTGAAAATGGGAGTAAAATCAGCTGGTAGCCTAAATTTAATGGTGAGTAGTCCGACAACTTGTGGCCTAGTAGGGCCCACCTATGGGTACGTGCACTATACATATCGACGGAAAGCCCAGATCGAGACTGTCTGAAGTCCAAAATGACTCGAGTCATAAAATTGACTCTATAGGCGGGAATCGAGGCAAGAAGAGTAAATGAGCCTAGAAACCGTAAACGCAATTGAGCTGAGCCCACGGGGCACAATCCAATAGTCTAAAATCCTTGTGATCCATGCAATGAAATACTTTGAAAATCCCAAACGGGTACTAAACGTTGCAACGGTCTTCATCTAAGGTCTAAAATCATGGCTAACATTTACAAACAAATCTTTATACCTCAGTATACATTGATAACTAATGATCTTATCATCTACATGTCGGGCATACTTAGCCACTATAACATGCTCATAAGGCCATCTGGGCCCATACTCATAATCTGAAAACTAGTCTACAAATGTGCCACAAAGTTATGAAATGTGCCACAAATTTATGAAATGTGCTACGTTATATAGTACCCTCATACACCGCACTACCTCAGGGTTTGAAGGAGTACTAGTGCGGTCCATACCGCTCACTCTCTTATTATTGAAATCCGTAAAAATACACGTACTTATATAACAAGTTTAAGGAAGAGGCTTATATCATATATTTCTTGAGGTTCTCTTCGAAAACTAACAAGAGATCTCATCCTTTTGGTTTTATCAAATATGTGGAAAATCATGGCTAAATGGCCTGACATCGGAATGATCTGATAAAATGCTGCCGATGTCGTCATACGTCGAAAACACGATTTAACTCTACATGTATGGAGTGAAGCAGAGAGGGAGAGTCCTTCGGACCTGTGGTCCAAGCTCCAAACACATTGACAAATCTACGGTGAGCTCAGACTATGTAACTTGCATGGAAACCCATTCCTAAGTAAAATACTAGCATTTCTATATGATGCATGCTCATGGTGTGTTTTCATATCATAAATACATAGTAATAAAGAAAACAGTGCTAACAAACCTATAACTGAACACATGGCACGCAAATCGAGACATAATAATAACAAAATAATAAATAAATAAACAAGGAATCCACTCATAGATATTTAGATAAATAATGAATACATGAACATAAATAATACTCTAATAATAAAATAATAAAATAATTATACTATATTAGTACTTGGTTAAACACGAGTAAATATCATATATCCTCGTGTTATTAAACATATAAATAATTAAATAAACAAAGAAATAAGTAATTAAATAAATCAATAGATAAATAAGTAAATATATGACTACTATTAATTAATTATGAAGAATATTAATATAAATATTAAATATACGAACAGACTCCAAAATATGTATAAATAATAACACAAGTAAGATATAATTAATAATAATCAATTAATTAAATAAAATAAGATAAACTTGAACAAAAATAATATTTACGAATATTTACATTATCAATAACAATATTTAGGCACATAATCATTCATCATAGTCAACAAATATATAAATAATAAGAAATTAATAATCATGAATAAATAAATAAATAATAAATAAATAAAGAAAAATACTCATATGATCCAAACATGCTAAACAATGTGAATATACATCTAAACTAACGTAAGGGCCTTTGAATTGGCAAAAACAGTCGATAAACGGCCGAAAATGAGCTGAACTAGACCGAACCAAGTTGAATTAGATTGAGATGGGCCGAGTCAACTTGGTCTCGGTTAAATAAACTACTGGACTGGGTCGGCTGGGCTAGTCTGGACTAATGGACTTGGATACGGGCTCAGACTAGCGGACTCGGACACGACTAGGTGGATGTGACACAGGCATGAGGACGTGAACACGGGCGGGCCGAACAGAGGGTGGAGATGTCTATCATAGGAAAACGCCGACGATGGGCGGGATTGACAGGTGTCAAGGCGTAGATGCTGGTAGTGATGATTGGTGGAATCTGGCCATTATCTGGGAAGTGGGCAGTATCGACACTGAGTGTGGCGACGTCGCCAGTACCAATTGTGGCTGCGGCGGTGTTGGTTGGTGGTCCCATAATGAAGATCTCGGCAAGGGGAGGCTATCAGATTGGCCGGAGGTGGCTCGACGATGCCGGAAAATTGCACAAAGGGTGGAAACGGCAATGATGAATAGTGATAATGTCTCCTTCGCCGACGGTGACTGTGGCGGCACCAATAGTGACGGTGGGTAGGGATTGATAGCCGACCGTGAGTTGGTCACAGTCGTACTGATCCAGTGACCGGAGAAAGGTCAGGGTCTTGCTGGCATCGAGCCAAAGTGGCGGTGGCTATAATGGTGGAAATCCTCAAGATTGTGGTAAGTTTCAATAAATCAACATGGTGGAATGATGGCTGACGTGGATGGCTTAGATCTTGCTACGTGGCATGATCGGAACTTCCAACAACTCGAAGCCTAGTGTGGCCTACCTATGGGTATATGCAATATACATATGGACGAAAAGCTCAGATTGAAACTGTTTAAAGTCAAAACTAACTCAAGTCATAAAAGTGACTCTATAACCGAGAATCCAGGTAAGAAGGCTAAATGGGACTAAACCCTGAACTCAATTAAGCTGGGCCCATAGGGGCCCAATCTAGGGATTCAAAATTCCTATGCCTCACGCAAATGAAATACCTATAAAATCCTAAAAGAATACTAAATGCTGTAGTGGTTTCGGCCTAGGCTTAAACCCCTAGCTAACTTATAAAAAAATCATTTGTATACGTCGTGTATACACTTATAACTTGTGTTCTGCTATATATATCATATGCAAGTTGGGCATATTCAACCACCGTAACATAGTCAAATGGCCATCTGGGTTCCATACTCATATTCTTAACATTGGTCTGACTCGAATTTGTTGGAACCAACTCGAGACTTGCCCAAACCGGGCAACCTAAAAGTAGGTAAAACCCTAAGCCTACAAATAGATAAATGATACACACACTTTAGCTCAGCTCATTTATTTCTTTTCTTACTTTTACTTATTTTTAATGTGTTTTGACGCATATGTAACAATGTTTTCCATTCTCATGACACCAAGCAGGTTGTTTCAATGTATTTTATCAATTAAGTCTTACCGACAAAAAAATTAAACATGACTCGACTCGGTCGTAACATTTCTGATTCAGTTTTTAGGTGAACCGAAATCGGGGTATTACAGGATTCCTCTGATATGGGGCTATTTAGTCGGATTTTGTCGTAAGTTTAATAAAACTACAGGGATGTGATCTCTTGTTGGTTTGAGAACCGAAGCTCTAGAAATCGATGATACAAGCCTCTTCCCTAAACATATTATATAAGTATGCACATTTTTAAGGATTTCATGAATAAGAGAGTGAGCGGTATGGAGATATATAAATTATGCTTGTCCCCGTTCTACCCTTATATGGTGCAATATATGTATCATACTGCGAATGCAGTGCCTTTCCGAAAGTTGTGGCACAATGGCTCCGAGAAATATCTGTACTCTAGCAGGTGATATACGGAGGATGTGTGGGCGTAATCGATATATGAAGATTTATATGCTTATAAGATGCCTATTTGTTGGGAATTGTGCTATGATATGTTGCCGCATTGGCCTTCGCTTACCACCTTGTATGATTCCAGAAGCTTGTACAACTTTTCTGTCGGTGTTTAGATACTCATTTGTAACACCATGGTTTCGGTTTACCTAAGAACCAAATAGAAAATGTTACGATAGAATTGAGTCATGTTTAAAGTTGTTTGTCGGTAAGACTCGATCAATAAAATAGATCGAAACAACCCACTTAGTGCCATGAGATTGGAAAACATTGTTAAATATACATCAAAACACATCAAATATATATAAAAGTAACAAAGTAAATAATTACGCGGAACTAAAGTATCGTTTATCTATAAAACCCCAACTTATGCTTACGGTTTTACCCGATTGTTTCAGGTTTGTATCGAGTTGGTTCAAATGAGCTCGAGCCAGTTTTAACTTAAGACAGTCTTGATCCTAGCTTTCTGTCCATACGTATATTGTATATACCCATAGATGGGCCCCACTAGGCCACTAGTTGTCGGACGTTCAGATCGTGACATGTACCAAGATCTGAGCTGTCCACGATCTAGGCTTTAGCTTCACCATGTTATTTTTTATAGATTTCCCAAAATTTTGAGCTTTAAACCCATAGCGCCGCCGCCACTTAGGCTTGCCACCGGCAAGTCTTTGCCTCGCTTCCCCGTCACCGAACCAGCATCCCATCACCACCACGCAACCGGCTTTCCATTCATACCACTCACGATCATTAGTGCCGCTGGCGTGGGAGTTTTTGATGCGGGTTTCTGCCGCCAACGCAACCATTTCAGGCCAATTTCAGGCGACAGAAAGCTACCTCCAGCCGATTCGACCACCTACACATCCACGTCTTGCCGAGATTTCTATTTGAAACAAGCCACAAACACCACCACGACCGCGATTGCCATTGCCGACGTTGCCGCACCTGGCGGCAATACTGCCCACTTTCTGGCCATTTTTTGGCCTGCCGATGGTCGGCCTCCGCCGATCGTCACCACCAACACCTCCGCGTTGACGCCCCTGTCAATCACGGCCGGTGGAAACCTCAACCAGGCCACCGTCGATGTTTTCCAACAACGGGCAATGGCCACCCCTTCGGGCTCGTTTGGGTCTGGTGCCTGCGTTCGTACCCGGGCCCGCCAGCCTACTAGTTTGTGCCAGTGTCTACTAGTCCGAGCCCATGTCTATGTCCATCAGTCCAGTTCATGTCCACCAAGTCAACCCAACTAATTTTTCCGTTAACCTAAGCAGAGTTGGTTCCGGCCATTCAACTCATTGTGGTTTAGCTCGGTTCGATTTAGTGAGCTCATTTTCGGACCGTTTCCGTATGTTCTTGCCCCGTTTTAGTTATTTGAGATCCTTGATATTAGTTTAGATGCATATTCACATGATTTAGCATGTTTTAATGTTATGATTATTTTTCTTTATTTAATATATTATATTATATTATATATTTATTTATTATTATTCATTTTGTACTATTCGTGTATTGATTGATTATAATAGATGTTTATGTGATTACTTTTTATTATTAATTATATATTTACTTATTAATATTAGGTACTAAATTGTATATATATACATATATACTTATTTATTTATTGATTTATCTCTATTTGTTTGTTCGCGTGTATGTTATTATTTGTTTAAAATAAATTATGTATTATTGTATTGTATAACTATGATATTATTTGAATTATTATATATATATATATTTATTTATATGTTTATTAACACGAGTATATGTTGATATTTACTCGTGTTTACTCGTGTCTCAATTTGTGTGCCAGTGCTTAGTTGTTGGTTTGTTAGTAATATTTTTCTTTATTAGTATGTATTGATGATATGAGCACACACCTGAGCATGCATTATATAGAGACATTGGTATTTTACTTAGTAGTGGGTTTGATTCAGGTTATGAGTGCGAGCTCGCCGTAGTTGTGTTGATTCGTTTGGAACTTGGACTACAAGTCCGTAGCACTTTCCCTTTGTTTATCTCTTTTTACTCTTTGCGTGTCTAGTTTAACTGTGTTTTAGACGTAGGACAGCATTGGCGGTGTTTTATCGGATCCCTCCGATGTAGGGCCATTTAGCTATGTTTTCTACACATGTTTAATAAAATTAGAAGGAACTAAAGCTACAGAAATATATAGTACAATTCTCTTTCCTAAACCTTTTACGAATAAAAGAGTGATCGGTATGGAGATATGTATGGACCACACCACTACTCTTTCAAACCCTGAGGTAGTATGGTGTATAAGAGTACTCTGTAGCGCAACACATTTGAAAATTTTTGTGGCACTAACTTAACTATTCATTTTTCTACTCGAGTACTGTGGCGGGATGTGAGGGCATAACTGTTGTATGTATGAATATAAATATAAGCCATGCATGTCGTGCATGCGAGCTGGAACATGTTTAAGTATGTTTGCTTACAGCCCAGTGCTAGGCAATTCTGAAGTTTCATAAGTTTCCGTTAGTAATGGAATACTCATTTGCCAATTTGTACTAGTTATTTTTGAACCGATTATACTCGTTACTAACATTTTTCATATTTTATATGTAGGTCTTCAAATCTTGAGTCGACTTTGGTGGGAGGGCATATAAATGCTACACACACTTGACCTAAGCGCTTGTAACGACCCGCCCATTCTAAGCCATGTGTCAAGTGTTACTATATGAAACCAAGTGTCTCATTAAATAATTTTCTATTAATTTTCAAGATTTTAAATAAACTCTTGACATAAAAGTTAATATAATAAATGCTCAAAATAATCTAAGTCCCATGAACCAAACCAAAATCCCACTGTCATGTAAACAATCTCTAGAAAAAAATAGTCCAATAATAGAGTCCTCTAGCACCAATGAGTAAATGAAAACTATCCAAGAATACAAAAATAGAAAATTTATAGGGCTATACGGACTCAAACCGTAGACTCCATGCTCATACCTATGGAGGCAATGTTGCGTTAGTGATAAAAACGCTAAGTCAGTATAATTACAAGAAATAATTAATATATTCCACACATCTGAATTACATCTTTGGTGATTATAAGCCTATGTTGAGCTCTTAATATGCTGGGAGGGTGGCCACCCATCCAACTACAATCCCACGTATGCGCACACACGCTACGTGGCCCTCGGCCTGTAGTTACTGATATTTACCACTGACTCACCCGCTCGGTAGAACAAGTGCATAATAAGCCGTCTTGTGCCACTGTGCCTTGTCACCCCTTTCAGTATGGGGGCAGGTATTTAATCTTTCAGGGGGTGCTGCCCTATGTCAGACTGAGTCAATTCTTTGACTCATTTGCGCTCAGTGCATTGCGGTTGAATATGAACTCAAGTCGACCAAGACTCCCACATACTAATTCTTTTAAGGGTGCTGCCCTGTGTTGGACTGAGCCAATTCTTTGACCTCGGTTGTGCTCGGCGCATGGTGATCGAATATAGGCTCAGGCCGACCAAGATTACCAATTCGAAATATATAACATTTCAAGTAATTATTCGAACCTGGAATTTTGATGAGGCACCCGCAACTATGACACATGATCCTAAAATGAATGAAATTTCTATAAAGCCATATGTTCTCATAAACTATCCAAAGAATGTTTCATTTAACATCAACGGAACTCTCCTTTATATAGAAGAATATGTGTAGAATTCAAGAAGTCACAACATTAAATTTTATTAATATGTGTGGAATTCAAAAAGGTACTACACTAAATTTTATAAAAAAGAACGTAATCACAAATAATTATATTAAATACCAACAATTAGTTTGATAATGAAAAGTCAATAACTTATTATTGACTTAATGTGAATGAATGTTAAATTGCATTCACAACTCCCAATCCAGAAAATTCAATAAATAAAATTTATTTAAAACCATAAATATCAATGTATTGATATAATAAATATCAATATTGATTCTTAAGAATTAATTTAGTTAAGTATTATTTATGGTTCGTTCTTAAGATTTACAAAACCCTAAATAAAGTAGCCTAATTATTATTATTATTAATTTTTTTTGGGGTTTTACAATCTCCCCAACATGAGAATTTTCGTCATCAAAAATCTAATAGGGTCATAAGAGAAAAATCGGTGTTTTACAATCCCCCAGCTTGGGAATTTTTCAACCTCGAAAATATAATGGAGAAAAATTGGTTTTATTTATTTATTTATGCATTCCCACTCATATGCATAACTAAAGTGGGGCACACTATCCCACGACACTGTTATCCATATCGCACAGGTGTCCCATACCACCTATACTACCTAGATAACACTTCTAATTGTAAAGACGTCCATATACACTCATTGGCTAAGTGACACGTGCACCAAGCATGACACATAAGGGGCACACCCATAATTATTTGCCATCTAAAATATTGAAAATTAATTCTATAAAAGAATGATCAATTCTTATATAAAAGAAATTTTACCCTTTGGACAGTGGACTCTTAGACTTTCAACAAGCTAATGATTGATATGCATGGTTCAGTAGGAAACACATCTCTGATACCACCTGCAACCCGCTCGTTCTAAGCCACGAGCCAACTGTTACTATATGGAACTAAGTGTTTCATAAATTAATTTTCTATTAATTTTCAAGATTTTAAATTGTAAATACGGTGAACAAAAATAAAATTGGACGTGGACACAACTTGAGTTAAATAATAATACCAACTCGTAAATAACACCTAATTCGGTACCGACTCGAGTTAAAAATAATACGAACTCGTAATAAAACTTTAAAAATAATCATTTTAATGGGTTATTGGTAATGTTACTAAACTAATTAATTATTGTACGAAAATTTATTATTTATAAAGAAAATATACTAATAACAATAATTAAATACTTGTTTATGAATTAATAATCACTTTATTATTTGTTAAGTGTTAATCATGATTTAGATAATTAATTTAAAATGTAAAGTAGGACTTAAATATTTATGTCACATGAATAATTAATTATCTCACTAGATTTGTTGATAATTTAATATTTAATATTTTTGAAAATGATATGTATATTAGTCATTTAGTTGCATGCATTTCTACTTGAATAAAATTATAGTTATGTATAATTTATGTCCTCGTTCAGATTAGGATCATTGGTCGCAACTGCGAGTTCGAAATATCCAGGTGGACTTACCCATTAGCCAATAGATGGACATGGTGGACTTACCCATTAGCCAACTAATGGACGTGGTGGACTAAACCATCAGCTAATAAATGGACATGTCGGAATGGTCACAACAACCAATATTATAGATAATGATAGGGAGTTTATGGAATTCTTTTATTTAATTATACGGTTTAGTGTTTAATCACTAACGCGAAATTGCCTCCGCTAGTTAGGAGCGGGAACTAAAGACTAAGAGATGACAGGGTGGTTCATCTACCAACTCGAGGTGGTGAGCCGATATTAAGCGGACTTCTCTTTTTACTTTTCTTGTGTTATAAATGTGGCAATGGGAAACGGTCCAAGACTGTGGGAAAATTTTTTCATACATAGTCATTTGAAACATAAGTTCTTTTGAGTAAGAAATGGTAGACTTATTTGCTTTCAAATTATTCATGTAACCTTTTATGTAACACCCTGTCCGGTAGAGACTGGTCGTTATATGGTTGGTTTTGTTAAATTTTGAGTAACATGTAGCCAGCAAGGCCCACAATATCGTGAAACATGGCGGGTCGTTACAAGTGGTATCAAAGCACTGTTTCCCACTAGATCACATTTTTTGACTCAAGTACCTTGTTTAAAAGTTCAATAATTATCTTTTCCCACTGTGTTGTGTTATTAATTGACAAATTCGTTCGCTAAGAAACCTAAGTCTTAACTGAAACAAAAAAATAATGAACCATGATGGTCTGACGTTTTACATGGCAGGCACTTGTAGACAGTCAATCCGAGCTACTCCACCCAATGCGAACACCGAGAATGTATTCGCTCATATCCTGATGGCCATACAGGGACTAGCTCAGGCTTCAGAAAATACAAAATTTTGTGGTTCAAAATATTGTTCTGTGGTTACCGGGAATGGTAGCAAGGAATGGAGCCTCATACTCGGCAGCGGATCCCAGAATCACCCAAGATGGTTGTCAGCAGAGTGCCCAAGGACGGGTAGCAGTGAGTCCCATAATCACCCCAGATGGTGGTCAGGGGAGTGCCCAAGGGTGGGCAGGGTTAGCAAAGCCTCGCCGGTTAATTATTTACCCATTTTATTATTTACCTGGTTTCCCGGTGAAGTGAAATACGGGTGTTTTCACATACCCTAGCCATCATTTTTATTTTTATAAATTTTGAAAGAAGATGTCATTTTTCACATACGGGTGTAGGGGCGTCTTCCTCACACTAGCCGCCTAGTTCTCCTTTTCTTTGCCGGTGTTTCTTCCTTAATTAGGTATTCTTTCGATCTCCCTCTTCTTCATTTTCTTGCAAGCATATTTTAATTTGATACTAAGCTTTATAATCGTGAGGATTAAAGTTTAAAATCAACAAGAAAGAACTAATCTTTGTTGACGACTTCCTGTTTCGGCGAGATGGGCATGCACGGGCAAGCCTCGCCGGGAATCGATGGTGACGGCCATTCTAACGTCAGGAGATGATCCTACTCTCTTCGTTGATCAGTGTCGGGTCAATCTCACGTGTGTGGATGCTGGCCTGGGGTGGTAAATGGCCAAAAACAGAGTACGGCGGCAAAACAGAGGCGTGGCGGTGGGTGAAGACGTCCGGCCATCCTGGGTGGCAATAAGTTGCAATCTGGCCCGGGAAGGTCGATAGGAGGTCGAGGGTGTTGAGGCGACTACCCAACTGAGGCGGCGACGCTCGCAGGCGGTGGAATCGGCAACACAAGCGTGCCACTAGGGAGGCGATGTAGGTGTCGCCCCAGCTGGAAGGCAGCCAGATTTCGCCGGGATGACACTGAAATGGCACGGCGGAGCTGTACGGCGACGATGGACGGCTGCCAGAGGTGGTTGGCGGCGGTAAACTTGTAATTAATACTTGAGTCGACACAGCTTGAGTTAAATAATAATACCAACTGGTAAATAACATCGGGCTCGATACAGTATTAGAATTAAAAAATAATATTAACTCATATTAAATCTTAAAAATAATTATTTTAATTGTTTATGGTTAAAGTTACTAAACTAACAAATTATTGTATGAAATCGCCATGAGTAATAAAAATACGGTAATGATAAATGACCGATAATTAATCGGCGTACTTCAAGCGATTAAATTAATCAAAGGGTTATAAGTAATTAATAAAATAAATATTTTACCTTTACCATATTAAATTAATATTAGGTAAATAAAATGATTATTTAAATAGCAAGTCAGTAATTTAGAAAATTGGTTAATAAACTATAGTCGGGTGGCAATCACTAGCATCGAACCTAATACAATAATGAAAATAAAAAAGTTTGAAATTTTATTGAGTTGAATAATTTAAAATAATTGTATTAATAATATTTTTAAATTAGAATAATATAAATTATTTTAAATAATTTAATCGTACAACTAATTTAACTAAATTGCAATGAATAAGGATAGCGATTAATGATTTCAAACCATAAACTAAATTATCAAGATTGTGGTTAAGTAATGATCGTCTCAAAGGAAAATATACTAATAATAGTAATTAAATATTTGTTTTTAAGTTGATAATTATTTTATTATTTGTTAAGTGTGAATTATGATCTAGATTGGACTCACCAGCCGATAACATACATGGTGGATTGGACTTGCCAGCCGGTAATGGATATGATGGACTGACCCATCAAACAATAAATTTGACATGGCAGATTGGACTTGCTAGCCAATTACGGACATGGTGGATTGGACTCCCCAGCTGATAAC
Organism: Piper betle; assembly: GCA_033002965.1. Taxonomy (NCBI): domain Eukaryota; kingdom Viridiplantae; phylum Streptophyta; class Magnoliopsida; order Piperales; family Piperaceae; genus Piper; species Piper betle. The sequence goes on from JAURVB010012777.1 coordinate 21,136, forward strand.
GGACATGGCGAATTAGACTCGCCAGCCAGTAAAGGAATGATGGATGAACCATTAGCCAATAAATTGGACATGGCGGATTAGACTCGCCAACAATTTACGGACATGGTGGATTGGACTCACCAGCCGATAACGGACATGGAGGATTGGACTCGCCGACCAGTAATAGACATGATGAGCTGACCCATCAGCCAATAAATTCGACATGGCAGATTGGACTCGCAAACCCATTGCGGACATGGTGGATTGGACACACCAGCCAATAACGGACATGGCAGATTGGACTCACCAGCCGGTAATGGACATGATGGACTGACCTGTAAGCCAATAAACTGGACAAGGCGGATTGGGCTCACCAGACAACTACAGACATGGTGGACTGACCCATCAGCCAATAGATGGACATGGTGGACTGACCCATCAGCCAACTAATGGACAAGGTGGATTGGACTCACTAGCCGATAACGGACATGGTGGATTGGACTCGCCAGCCGGTAATGGACATGATGGACTGACCCATCAGCCAATAGATGGACATGGTGGACTGACCCATCAGCCAACTAATGGACATAGTAGACTGAACCATCAGTTAATAAATGGACATGTTGGAATGGTCACTACTGCCAATATTATAGATAATGATAGGGAGTTTATGTGCTTGTTTTTTCTAATTATACGGCTTAGTGGTTAATCACTAACGCGGAATTGCCTCTGCAGGTTAGTAGGAGGACAGGGTGGTTCTTCTACCAACTCAGGTGGTAAATAGAGAATAAGCGGACTTCTCTTTTAGTTTTCTGTGTTATAAATGTGGCTATGGGAAACGGTCAAAGACTGAGGGATAATTTCTTCATACATTGTCAATTAAAGCATAAATTCTTTTGAGTTAGAAATGTAGACTTATTTGCTTTCATATTATTCATGTAACCTTTTAAGTTACATTCGGTCTAGTTAGAACTGGTCGTTATAGGGTTGGTTTTTATTTAATTTTGAGTAACACCTGGCTAGCAGGGCCCACAATATCGTGAAAAATGGCAAGTTGTTACAGGTAACATCAGAGCACCATTTCCCATAAGCTCACATTTTATTACTCAAGTACCTTATTGAAAAGTCCAATAATTATCTTTTCCCACTGTGTTGTGTTATTAATTGACAAATTCATTCGCTAAGAAACCTAAGTCATAACTGAAACAAAAAAAATTACTAATGAACAATGATTGTTTGACGTTTTACATGGCAGGCACTCGTAGACAGTCAAACCGAGATACTCCACCTAATGTGAACACTGAGAATGTATTCGCTCAGATCCTGACGGCCATACAGTGACTAGCACAGGCTTCTGAAAATACAAAATTATGTGGTTCAAAATATTGCTCTGTGGTTACTGGGATGGTAGCTCGGAATGGAGCCTCAAACTCGGCAGCGGGTCCCAGAATCACCCAAGATGGTTGTCGGGGGAGTGCCCAAGGATGGGCAGCATCGAGTCCCAGAATCACCCCAGATGATGGTCAGGGGAGTGCCCAAGGGCGGGCAGGGTTAGCAGAGCCAGCGAGCGAGGGAGTGCCCAAACCCGGTGCCACCGGTAGTCAGAAAAGTGGTATCACTAGCTATTGATGATACTGACCGCTGCACTGTGGAAAAATTTAGGAAGAATGGAGCTGAGGTATTTGTTGGAGGGATCGATCTAATGAATGTGGAGAGCTGGATTGACATTACCGAAAAAGTGTTTAGGGTTCTCTCTGTGCACCACCGCCATCAAGTGTGATTGGCAACATGCATGCTTCAAGAAGAAGCATCATACTAGTGAAAATTCTTGGAGAAAACCACATTCCATCACGTTGGCGGAATTTGTGGTAGCTTTCAATGGACAATATTTTCCAGAGCCTGTTGTCCAGAAGAAAGCACTAGCATTCGGTAATTTGGTTCAGGGGGAGGATTCGGTCCAGGAATATGTGTATTCCCGGATGAACTTCCAGGGCTATCACCTAAGCGGGCAAAGGAGTTGTTGTAGGTAGGCTTCATTGGACCAAGTACTTCACCCTAGGGAGACCCTGTTCTTTTAGTGAAGAAAATAGATGGATCACTTCTGCTGTGTATTAACTATTGAAAAATCAATCAAGTGATAGTAGAGAATCAGTACCCCTTACCGAGGATATATGACTTGTTTGATCAGCTAAAAACAGCCAAAAAATTTTCTAAGGTAGACTTACGGTCTAGTTATCACTAGTTGCGAGTAAAGGAGTTTGATATATAGAAAATGGCTTTCCAAACTCAGCATGGACATTATTAATTTCTAGTTATGCCGTTTTGTCTAACAAATGAACCAGCGGCCTTTATGTCACTCATGAACACAGTACTCCAAGCATACATAGACAAGTTTATGATCGTATTTGTGGACGACATTCTGGTCTATTCAAATAATGAAGAAAAGCATGTGAAGCACCTGTCTATTACTCTTCAAGTTTTGAGAGAACAGCAGTTGTTCGCTAAGCTCTCAAAGTGTGACTTCTGGATGAGGGAGGTAAATTTCCTTGGTTGTATTGTCTCAAATGCTGGAATTGCAGTGTATCCATCAAAAGTGAGAGCAGTCACTGATTGGCCACAACCTAAGTCAGTCATTGATATCAGATGCTTCCTTGGTTTAACGGGTTATTCTAGGAAATCATTAAAAACTTCTCCTCAGTAGCATCACTGATGACCAAACTCACAAGGAAGGTGGTCAAGTTTGAATGGAGTAGTAAGTGTGCGGAGAGTTCGTAGTCTCTAAGAAGAGTTTAACAACTACACCAGTCTTGACCCTACCAAATGGTATTGAAGGATTCGCAGTCTTCAGTGGTGCGTCTCGGTTGGGTTTAGGATGCGTCCTTATGCAAAAAGGTAAGGTGGTGGCCTATGCCTCTCGTCAATTGAAGATTAATGAGCAAAATTATGCAACCCATGACTTGGAACTGGTGGCAGTGGTTTTTGCCTTAAAGATTTGGAGACACTATTTGTATGGAGCCTAGTTTGAAGTCTTCACTGACCACCCGAGTTTGAAGTATATCTTCACAAAGAATGACCTTAACCTTCGACAGTGGTGGTGGATTGAATATTTTAAGGACTACAACTTCCAAATCATATACAATCTAGGGAAAGCGAATGTGGTAGCCGACGCGTTGAGTCTGAAGGACAAAATGGACAAAATTCAGCAGCTAGCTAGACTTTAGGCCATGTCAGCAGAAGTGGTAGCTATCAACCTGGTGGAGCAACTAACATTCTAACAGGCAAATTTGGTTGTTTCCAATGGTTTAGTTCATCGTGTTAAGCTACTACAAATGGGTGATGAGGAGCTGAAATAAAATGCTGGACAAGATTCCTAACATTGTAGCTCATTCAAATAGTATGATCAGATTTAGAGGAAGGTTGTGTGTACCCAAGGATAATGCACTGAGGCTGAATATCTTCGAGGAGGCTCATCGCTCAAAGTTCTCGATGCACCCTGGACATACTAAAATGTATCCGGATTTAAAGCGAACATATGGGTGGAATCTTATGAAGAAGGATGTTGTGGATTTTGTCTCTAAGTGTCAAACTTGCTCAAACGACCATGAAAAAAAAAAAAAATTTCAACCACACGATCAGGGAAGGACTGAATGTGTTTTATTCTTTACCAGGTTAATTCTACCCGGTTAATTATTTACCCATTTTATTATTTACTTGGTTACCCGGTTAAGTGAAATACGAGTGTTTTCACATACCCTAGCCGTCATTTTTATTTTTATAAATTTGGAAAGAAGATGTCATTTTTCACATACGGGTGTAGGGGCGTCTTCCTCGCACTAGCCGCCTAGCTCTCCTCTTCCTTGCCGGCGTTTCTTCCATGATTAGGTATTCTTTTGATCTCCCTCTTCTTAATTTTCTTGCAAGCATATTTTAATTTGATACTAAGCTTTATAATCGTGAGGATTAAAGTTTAAAATCAAAAAGAAAGAAACTAAACTTTGTCGACGAGTTCCTGTCTCGGCGAGATGGGCAAGCACGGGCAAGCCTCGCTCGGAATTAGTGGTGACGGCCGTTCTAACGTCGGGAGATGATCCTACTCTCTTTGTTGATCAGTGTAGGGTAGATCTCACGTGTGTGTTTGGCCGTCCTGGGGTGGTTAATGGCCAAAAACAGAGCACGGCAGCAAAAACAGAGGCGTGGCGATGGGTGAAGACGTCTGGCCGTCCTGGGTGGCAACAGGTTGCAATCTGACACGTGAAGGTCGATAGGAGGTCGAGGGTATCGAGGCAAATACGCAACTGAGGCGGCGACGCTCACCGGTGGTGGAATCGGCCACACGAGCGTGCCGCTAGGCAGGCGATGTAGGCGTCGCCGCATTTGGAAGGCGGCCGGAGTTCGCCGGGATGACACTGAAACGACACGGCGGAGCTGGACGGGGACGATGGACAGCTGCCAGAGGTAGTCGGTGGTGGCGGTGGCAGCAGCTGGAGTGCGCCTAGAGTCAGGAACAAAGCATGCCGGAGAAGAAGACGGAAAAAAATTTCCTTGGGTGGTAAACTTGTAATTAATACTTGAGTAAACACAGCTTGAGTTAAATAATAATACCAACTCGTAAATAACACCGGGGTTGATAACGATTAGAGTTAAAAAATAATATGAACTCATAATAAATCTTAAAAATAATTATTTTAGTAGGTTATGTTTAAAGTTACTAAAGTAACAAATAATTGTATGAAATCGCAAGTCAGTAATATAGATATGGGTTAATTAACTATAGTCGGGTAGCAATCATTAGCATCGAACCTAACATGTTAATGAAAAAAAAAGTTGGAAATTTTATTGAGTCAAATAATTTAAAATAATTATATTAATAATATTTTTCAATTAGAATAATACAAATTATTTTAAATAATTTAATCTTATAACTTGTTTAACTAAATTGCTATGAATAAGGATAGCGATTAAAGATTTAAAACCGTAAACTAAATTATCAAGATTGTGGTTAAGTAATTATCGTCTCAGAGGAAAATATACTAATAATAGTAATTAAATATTTGTTTTTAAGTAGATAATTATTTTATTATTTCTAAAGTGTGAATTATGATCTAGATTCGACTCACCAGCCGATAACGAACATAGTGCATTGGACTTACCAGCTGGTAATGGACATGATGGACTGACCCATCAGCTAATAAATTTGACATGGCAGATTGGACTTGCCAGCTAATTACGGATATGGTGAATTAGACTCTCCAACCGATAACGGACATGGCGGATTGGACTCACCAGCCGGTAATGGATATGATGGACTGAAACATGAGCCAATAAATTTGACATGGTAGATTGGACTTGCCAACTAATTACGGACATGGTGGATTAGACACACCAGCCAATAACGGACATGGCAGATTGGACTCGCCAGCCAGTAATGGACATGATGGACTGACCCGTAAGCCAATAAATTGGACAAGGCAGATTGGGCTCACCAGACAACTACAGACATGGTGGACTGACCCATCAGCCAATAGATGGACATGGTGGACTGACCCATCAGCCAACTAATGGACAAGGTGGATTGGACTCACTAGCAATTAACGGACATGGTGGATTGGACTCGCCAGCCGGTAATGGACATGATGGACTGACCCATTGACCAATAGATGGACATGGTGGACTGACCCATCAGCCAACTAATGGACATGGTAGACTGAACAATCAGCTAATAAATGGACATGTTGGAATTGTCACTACTGCCAATATTATAGATAATGATAGGGAGTTTATGTGCTTGTTTTTAATTATACGGCTTAGTGGTTAATCACTAACACGGAATTGCCTCTGCAGGTTAGTAGGAGGACAAGGTGGTTCTTCTACCAACTCAAGGTGGTAAATAGAGAATAAGCGGACTTCTCTTTTTACTTTTCTGTGTTATAAATGTGGCTATTGGAAACGGTCCACGACTGTGGGATAATTACTTCATACATTGTCAATTAAAACATAAGTTCTTTTGAGTTAGAAATGCTAAACTTATTTGCTTTCATATTTTTCATGTAACCTTTTGAGTTACAACCGGTCAAGTTAGGACTGGTCGTTATAGGGTTGGTTTTGTTCAATTTTGAGTAACACCTGGCCAGCAAGGCCCACAATATATTGAAAAATGGCAAGTCGTTACAGGTAGTATCCGAGCACCCTTTCCCATTAGCTCACATTTTATGACTCAAGTACCTTGTTGAAAAGTTCAATAATTATCTTTTCCCACTGTGTTGTGTTATTAATTGACAAATTCATTCGCTAAGAACCCTAAGACATAACTAAAACAAAAAAATACTAATGAACCATGATGGTTTGATGTTTTAGATGGCAGGCACTCGTAGATAGTCAAACCGAGCTACTCCACCCAATGCGAACACAAAGAATGTATTCGCTCAGATCTTGACGGCCATACAGTGACTAGCGGAGGCTTCAGAAAATACAAAATTTTGTGGTTCGAAATATTGTTCTGTGGTTACCGGGAATGGTAGCAAGGAATGGACCCTTAAACTCGGTAGCGGGACCCAGAATCACCCAAGATGGTTGTCAGGGGAGTGCCCAAGGATGGGTAGCAGCGAGTCCTAGAATCACCCCAGATGGTGGTCAGGGGAGTGCCCAAGGGCGGGCCGGGTTAACAGAGCCAGGCGAGCAGGGGAGTGTCCAAACCCGGTGCCACTGGTAGTCCAATAATTGGTATCACTAGCTATTGATGTTTGTGACCGCTACACTATGGAAAAATTTCGGAAGAATGGAGCTGAGGTATTTATTGGAGGGATCGATCTAATGAAGGTGAAGAGCTGGATTGACATTACTGAAAAAGTGTTTAGGTCTCTCTCTGTGCCCCACCACCATCAAGTGTGATTGGCAACATGCATGCTTCAAGATGAAGCATCATACTAGTGAAAATTCATGGAGAAAACCATATTCCATCACGTTGGCGGAATTTGTGGCAGCTTTCAATGGACAATATTTTCCAAAGCCCATTGTGCAGAAGAAAGCGCTAGCATTCGCTAATTTGGTTCAGGAGGAGGATTCGGTCCGGGAATATGTGTATTCCCAGACGAACTTCCAGGGCTACCGCTTAAGTGGGCAGAGGAGTTTGCCATTGACCTAGCACCGGGAACAACACTGTTTTCTAAAGCACCATACTGCATGGCTCCAGTAGAACTCAAAGAGTTAAAGAGTCAACTAGAAGAGTTGTTGCAGGTAGGCTTCATTGGACCAAGTACTTCACCCTGGGGAGACCCTGTTCTTTTCTGAAGAAAAAGATGGATCACTTAGGCTGTGTATTAACTATTGAAAAATCATCAAGTGACCGTAGAGAATTAGTACCCCTTACCGAGGATTGATGACTTGTTTGATCAGCTAAAAATAGCCGGAATATTTTCTAAGATAGACTTACGGTCTGGTTATCACCAGTTGCAAGTAAAGGAGTTAAATATATAGAAAACGGCTTTCCGAACTCAGCATGGACATTATTAATTTCTAGCTATGCCTTTTGGTCTAACAAATGAACCAGCGGCCTTCATGTCACTCGTGAACACAGTATTCCATGCATACCTAGACAAGTTTATTATCGTATTTGTTGACGACACTTTGGTCTATTCAAATAATGAAGAAGAGCATGTGAAGCACCTGTTTATTACTCTTCAAGTTTTGAGAGAACATCAACTTTTCGCTAAGCTCTCAAAGTGTGACTTCTGGTGGAGGGAGGTAAATTTCCTTGGTCGTATTGTCTCAAATGCTGGAATTGCAGTGTATCCATCAAAAGTGAGACCAGTCACTGATTGGCCACAACCTAAGTCAGTCACTGATATCAGAAGCTTCCTTGGTTTAGTGGTCTATTATAGGGAATCATTAAAGACTTCTCCTTAGTAGCATCGCTGATCACCAAACTCACAAGGAAGGGGGTCAAGTTTGAATGGAGTAGTAAGTGTGCGGAGAGTTTCTAGTCTCTAAAGAAGAGTTTAACAACTACACCAGTCTTGACCCTGCCAAATGGTATTGAAGGATTCGTAGTCTTCATTGGTGCGTCTCGGTTGGGTTTAGGATGCGTCCTTATGCACAATAAGGTAAGGTGGTGGCCTATCCCGTCAATTGAAGATTCATGACCAAAATTATACAACCCAAGACATGGATCTGGTGGCCTATGCCTTGAAGATTTGGAGACACTATTTGTATGGAGCCCAGTTTGAAGTCTTCACTGACCACCCGAGTTTGAAGTATATCTTCACACAGAATGACCTTAACCTTCGAAAGAGGTGGTGGATTGAATATTTTAAGGACTTCAACTTCCAAATCTTATACCATCTAGGGAAAGCGAATGTGGTAGCCGACGCGTTGAGTCTGAAGGGTAAAATGGACAAAATTACGCAGCTAGCTAGATTTTGGGCCATGTCAACAGAAGTGGTAGCTATCAACCTGGTGGAGCAACTAACATGCTTACTGGCAAATTTGGTTGTTTCCAATGGTTTAGTTCATTGTGTTAAGCTAGCACAAATAGGTGATGAGGAGCTGAATAAAATGTTGGACAAGATTCCTGACATTGTAGCTGATTCAAATAGTGTGTCAGATTTAGAGGAAGGTTGGGTGTACCCAAGGATAATGCACTGAGGCGGAATATCTTGGAGGAGGCCCATCGCTCAAAGTTCTAGACACACCCTGGAGTTACTAAAATTTATCAGGATTTAAAGCGAACCTATTGGTAGAATTGGATGAAGAGGGACATTGTGGATTTTGTCTCTAAGTGTCAAACTTGCTCAAACGACCGTTAAAAAAAAAAAAAATTCGACAACACGATCTAGTAAGGACCGAACACGTTTGGAAGGACCGAACACGTTTCGGGAAGGACCGAATGTGTTTTATTCTTTACCTGGTTAATTATTTACCCATTTTATTATTTACTTGGTTACCCGGTTAAGTGAAATACCGGTGTTTTCACTTACCCTAGCCGTCATTTTCATTTTTATGAATTTGGAAAGAAGATGTCATTTTTCACATACGGGTGTAGGGGCGTCTTCCTCACACTAGCCGCCCAGTTCTCCTCTTCCTTGCCAGTGTTTCTTCCTTGATTAGGTATTCTTCCGATCTCCCACTTCTTAATTTTCTTGCGAGCATATTTTAATTTGATACTAAGCTTTATAATCGTGAGGATTAAAGTTTAAAATCAACAAGAAAGAAACTAAACTTTGTCGACGAGTTTCTGTTTCAGCGAGATGGGCAAGCACGGGCAAGCCTCGCTGAGAATCAGTGGTGACGACCATTCTAACGTCGGGAGATGATCCTACTCTCTTCGTTGATCAATGTAGGGTCGATCTCACATGTGTGGATGCCGGCCTGGCATTGTAATTGGCCAAAAACAGAGGACGGCGACAAAAACAAGGGTGTGGCGGTGGGTGAAGACGTCCGGCTGTCCTGGGTGGCAACATGTTGCAATCTGGCCCAGGAAGGTCGATAGGAGGTCGAGGGTGTCGAGGCGACTACCCAATAGAGGCGGCGACGCTCGCCGGCGGTGGAATCGGCAACACGAGCGTGCCGCTAGGCAGGCGATGTAGGCGTCGCCGCAGCTGGAAGGCGGCCGGAGTTCGCCGGGTTGACATTGAAAGGATGCGGCGGAGCTGGACGGCGACGATGGACGGCTGCCAGAGGTGGTCAGCGGCGGCAGCGGCAGCGGCTGGAGTGCGGCTGGAGTCAAGAACAAAGCATGCCAGAGAAGAAGACGGAAAAAAATTACCTTGGGTGGTAAACTTGTAATTAATACTTGAGTCGACACAGCTTGAGTTAAATAATAATACCAACTCGTAAATAACACCGGGCTCGATACCGATTAGAGTTAAAAAATAATATTAACACATAATAAATCTTAAAAATAATTATTTTAATAGGCTATGGATAAAGTTACTAAAATAACAAATTATTGTATGAAATCGCCATGATTAATAAAAATACGGTAATGATAAATAGCTGATAATTAATTGGCGTACTTCAAGCGATTAAATTAAATCGGAGGGTTATAAGTAATTAACAAAATAAAGATTTTACCTTTACCATATTAAATTTAATATTAGCTAAATAAAGTGATTATTTCAATAGCAAGTCAGTAATATAGAAAATGGGTTAATAAACTATAGTCGGGTAGCAATCATGAGCATCGAACCTAACAGGATAATGAAAACAAAAAAAGTTTGAAATTTTATTGAGTCGAACAATTTAAAATAATTGTATTAATAATATTTTTAAATTAGAATAATACAAATTATTTTAAATAATTTAATCGTACAACTCATTTAACAAAATTTCTATGAATACGGATAGCGATTAAAGTTTAAAACCGTAAACTATATTATCAAGATTGTGGTTAAGTAATTATCGTCTCAGAGGAAAATAAACTAATAATAGTAATTAAATATTTGGTTTCAAGTTGATAATTATTTTATTATTTTTTAGGTGTGAATTATGATCTAGATTGGACTCACCAGCCGATAACAGACATGGTGGATTGGACTCGCCAGCCGGTAATGGATATGATGGACTGACCAATCAAACAATAAATTTGACATGGCAGATTGGACTAGCCAGCCAATGACGGACATGGTGGATTGGACTCACCAGCTGATAACGGATATGGCGGATTGGACTCGCCAGCCGGTAATGGACATGATGGACTGAACCATCAGCCAATAAATTGGACATGGCGGATTGGACTCGCCAACCTATTACGGACATGGTCGATTTGACTCACCAGCTGATAACGGACATCGAAAGATTTGACTCGCCAGTTGGTAATGGATATGATGGGCTGACCCATCGACCAATAAATTGGACATGGTAGATTGGACTCACTAGACAACTACGAACATGGTGGACTGACCCATCAGCCAATAGATGGACATGGTGGACTGACCCATCAGCCAACTAATGGACAAGGTGGATTGGACTCACTAACCGATAGCGGACATGGTGGATTGGACTCACCAGCCGGTAATGGACATGATGGACTGACCCATCAGCCAATCGATGGATATGGTGGACTGACCCATCAGCCAACTAATGGACATGGTAGACTGAACCATCAGCTAATAAATGGACATGTTGGAATGGCCACTACTGCCAATATTATAGATAATGATAGGGAGTTTATGTGCTTGTTTTTTTAATTATACGGCTTAGTGGTTAATCACTAACGCGGAATTGCCTCTGCGGGTTAGTAGGAGGACAGGGTGGTTCTTCTACCAACTCAGGTGGTAAATAGAGAATAAGCGGACTTCTTTTTTTACTTTTCTGTGTTATAAATGTGGCTATGGGAAATAGTCCAAGACTGTGGGATAATTACTTCATACATTGTCAATTATAACATAAGTTCTTTTTAGTTTGAAATGCTAGAGTTATTTGCTTTCATATTATTCATGTAACCTTTTGAGTAACACCCGGTCTAGTTAGGACTGGTCGTTATAGGGTTGGTGATTATTCAATTTTGAGTAACACCTAGCCAGCAAGGCCCACAATATCATGAAAAATGGCAAGTTGTTACAGGTAGTATCAGAGCACCGTTTCCCGCTGTGCTGTGCTATTAATTGACAAATTCTTTTGCTAAGAAACCTAAGTCATAACTGAAACAAAAAAAATACTAATGAACCATGATGGTAAATCGAGCTACTCTGCCCAATCCGAACACCGAGAATGTATTGGCTTAGATCTTGACGGCCATACAGGGACTGGCACAGGCTTCAAAAATCAACAAATTCTATGGTTCAATATATTGTTCAATGGTTAACGGGAATGGTAGGAGGTCATGGAGCCTCAAACTCGGCAGCGGGTCCCAGAATCACCCCAGATGCTGGTCAGGGAAGTGCCCAAGGGTGGGCAGGTTTAGCAGATCTGGGCGAGCAAGGGGAGCGTCCAAACCCAGTGCCACCGGTTGTCTGACAAGTGGTGCTGCCAGCAGGATATGATAGTGACCGTAACACTGTGTAAAAATTTAGAAAGAATAGAGCTAAGGTATTTATTGGAGGGATCAATCCAATGAAGGCGGAGAGCTGGATTGACATTACCGAAAAAGTGTTTAGAGCTCTGTTTGTGCCCCACCGCCGTCAAGTGAGATTGGCAGCATGCATGCTTCAAGAGGAAGCATCTTACTGGTGGAAATCCATGGAGAAACCACTTTCCATCGATGTGAGATTTCCTCCAACGCGAGGGCGGAATTTGTGGCAGCTTTCAATGGACAATATTTTCCAAAGCCCGTTGTCCAGAAGAAAGCACTGGCATTCGCCAATTCGGTTCAAGGGGAGGATTCAGTCTGGGAATATGTGTATTCCCAGATGAATTTCTAGGGTTACCTCCTAAGAAGGTAGTGGAGTTTGCCATTGACCTTGCACCTGGAGTGACACCAATTTCTAAAGCACCAGTCCAAACACTGCCAAATGGTAATGAAGGATTCATAGTCTTCCGCGATGCGTCTTTGTTGGGTTTAGGATGCGTCCTTATGCAAGAAGGTAAGGTGGTGGCCTATGCCTCTCGTCAATTGAAGATTCATGAGCAAAATTATGCAACCCATGACTTGGAATTGGCAGCAGTAGTTTTTCCCTGAAGATTTGTAGACACTACTTGTAAGGAGCCCAGTTCGAAGACTTCACTGACCACCATAACCTTCGACAGAGGTGGTGGATAGAATATTTGAAGGACTACGAATTCTAAATTTTATACCATCCAGGGAAAGCAAATGTTGAAGCTAATGTGTTGAGTTGGAAGGGCAAAGTGGACAAAAGTCAGCAACTAGCTAGACTTTGGGTCATGTCAGCAGAAGTGGTAGCTATCAACCTGGTGGAGCAACTATTAGGCTTATTGGCAAATTTGGTTGTTTACAATGATTTAGTTAATTGTGTTAAGCTAGCATAAATGGGTGATGAGGAGCTGAATAAAATATTGGACAAGATTCCAAACAGTGTAGCTGATTCAAATAGTGTGATCAGATTTAGAGGAAGGTTGTGTGTACCCAAGGATAATGCACTGAGGCGGAATATCTTGGAGGAGGCTCATCGCTCAACCCTGGAGTTACTAAAATGTATCAGGATTTAAAGCGAACCTACTGGTGGATTGGGATGAAGAGGGATGTTGTAGATTTTGTCTCTAAGTGTCAGACTTGCCAACAGATCAAAGCCCAACATCAACTACCTGGAGGACTATTGAAACCTTTAAAAATACCGACGGGGAAATGGGAGTGTGTCACATGCGATTTTATTTTAAAACTCCCAAGAACTCAAAAGAAGCATGACTCCATATGGGTAGTTGTGGACCGACTAACTAAGGTAGCTCACTTCATCCCCACGAAATCAATGAGAATGGAGGAATACCTGGCATGATTATTTGTTGACAATATTGTCAAATTGCATGGGATTTCAAAGGAGATAGTCTCCGACCGCAATCCCCTATTCACCTCACATTTTTGGGAAGCTTTCCAAAACGCCATGGGAACTCAAATTAAGTTGAATACTTCATATCGTACCCAAACTGATGGACAATTCAAACTATGGAAGATTTGTTAAGAGCTTGCATTCTTGACTGGGGAGGTGACTGGGAGAAACACTTAGCCTTGGCTGAATTCACCTACAATAACTATTACCATGCTAGTATAAGGATGGCACCATTTGAAGCCTTATATGGTAGGCCCTGTAGATCTCCATCGTGTTGGCTGGAGTCTACCGAAGTGGTTATAGTCGGGCCAGAGATGGTGAGGGAAGCAACTGAAAAGGTGAAACTCATTCAGCAAAGACTTAAGGCAACTTTGGATCGACAAAAGAGTTATGCTGATACTCGAAGGAAGGACCTAGAGTTCAATGTTGGGGAGTTTGTGTACCTAAAGACATCTCCTACGAAGGGGGTGATCAGATTTAAATATCAGGGAAGTTGAAGCCAAGATTCATAGGACTGTTTCCAATCTTGGATCGAGTTGGGAATTGTGCATATAGATTAGCATCCTGGAGTACACAATGTTTTCCATGTGTTAATGCTAAAGAAGTATGTACGGGATGAGGATCATATCATCATAAATTTTGAAGACTTAGAACTGCAATCAAATTTAAATTACGAGAAAAAGTCGATCCGCATCCTGGCAAGAGAAATAAAGACACTCAGGAACAGGGAATTCCTTTGGTAAAAGTATTGTGGAAAAATCAGGTTAGAAAATGCTACATGGGAGACTGAACAAGAAATGACAAGGAAATACCCTAGCATGTTTGCGGCGTAGGAGTTTTATATTTGTAATGGCACGAACTGATCCCGGAGAAATAAATAAAGTTAATCATAATTGTTCTGTTGCCTGTTATGATATTTTGTGGATGAAATATTTCCAAGATGGGGAGATTGTAAAGACCGTAAAAAAAGAAAAAAAATTCACCGACTTGGTCCGGGAAGGACCGAATGCAGTTCCGAAAGCACCGAATGTGTTATATTCTTTACTTGGTTAATTATTTACCCGGTTCCCCGGTTACGTGAAATATGGGTGTTTTCACATACCCTTGCCGTCATTTTCATTTTTATAAATTTGGAAAGGGGACGTCATTTTTCATATACGGGTGTACAGGCGTCTTCCTCACCCTAGCCACCTAGTTCTCCTCTTCTTTGCCAGTGTTTCTTCCTTGCTTAGGTATTCTTCCTATCTCCCTCTTCTTAATTTTCTTGTATGCATATTTTAATTTGATAATAATCTTTTTCATCCTGAGGATTAAAGTTTAAAATCAACAAGATAGAAACTAAAATTTGCTGACGAGTTCCTGTTTCGGCGAGATGGACAAGCATGGGCAAGCCTCGCCGGGAATCAATGGCGACAGCCGTTCTGACATCAGGAGATGATCCTACTCTCTTGGTTGATCAGTTTAGGGTCGATTTCACGTTTGTGGATGCCGGCCTGGGTGGTAAATGGCAAAAAACAGAGGACGGTGGCAAAAATAGAGGCGTCTGGGGTGAAGAAGTCCGGTCGTCCTGGGAGGCGACGGGCTGCAATCTGGCCCGGGAAGGTCGATAGGAGGTCGAGGGTGGCGAGGCGACTACCCATTTGAGGCGGCGATGCTTGCCGGCATTGGAATCGGCAGGCGATGCAGATGTCAGTGTGGCTAGAAGGCGGCCGTAGTTGGCCGGGATGACACTAAAACGGCACGGCGGAGCTGGGCGGCGACGATGGATGGCTGCCGAAGGTGGTCGGCGGCGGCTGCTAGAGGGCCCTGGGGTTGGGAACAGAGCATGCCGGAGAAGAAGAAGAAGGAAAAAAATTACCTTGCATGGCAAACTTGTAAATAATACTTGACTCGCCACAGCTCGAGTTAAATAATAATTCCAACTCGTAAATAACACTAGACTCGATACCGACTCGAGTTAAAAATTAATATTAACTCGTAATAAATGTTTAAAAATAATTATTTTAATAGGTTATGGGTAAAGTTACTAAACTAACAAACTATTGTATGAAATCGCCACGAATAATAAAAATACGGTAATGATAAATGGTGGATAATTAATCGGCGTACTTCAAGCGATTAAATTAAATCGAAAGGTTATAAGTAATTAATAAAATAAACATTTTACCTTTACCATATTAAATTTAATATTTAGTAAATAAAGTGATTATTTTAATAGCGAGTGAATAATATAGAAAAATGGTTGTTAAACTATAGTCGGGTAGCAATCACTAGCGTCAAACCTAATAGCATAACGGAAATAAATAAAGTTCACAATTTTATTTAGTCGAATAATTTCAAATAATTGTATTAATAATATTTTTAAATTTGAATAATACAAATTATTTTAAATAATTTAATCGTACAACTTATTTAACTAAATTGCTATGAATAAGGATAGAGATTAAAGATTTAAAATCGTAAAATAAATTATCAAGATTGTAGTTAAGTAATTATCTTTTCAAAAGAAAATATACTAATAATAGTAAGTAAATATTTGTTTATAAGTTGATAATTATTTTATTATTTGTTAAGTGTTAATTATGATCTAGATTATTAATCTAAAGTACGATTTAAATGATTATATCACATGAATTTTTTAATATTTAATATTGTTGAAATTTAATAGTGATATACATATTCGTCATTTATTTGCATGCATTTCTACTCGAATAAAACTATACTTATGTATAATTTTATGTCCTCGTTCAAATTCGGATCATTGCTCGCAGCTGCAAGTTCAAAATATCTAGGTCCGTATAATTATGTAAAATGTTGTATTTTCCGTTGTGGATAACCTTACCAGCCTGAGCCCAAATTCGACCACCATGCACCGAGTGCAACCGGGGTCAAGGAATTTACTTAGTCTAACTTGGGCTACGCCCTTCATAATCCAACAATGGACATGTCAGAATGGACTTGACAACCATAATACAATAAATTGGACATGCCCGATTGGACTCGTCAGCCAATTAGGGACATAGTGGACTGACCCATTAGCCAATTCGATCCTTCCCTGCTCGTGTCGAATATATTAAATATTTTCCAACAGATCAAAGGCCAACATCAACTTCCTGGAGGACTATTGCAACCTTTAGAAATATCAACGTGGAAATGGGAGTGTCACGTCTGATTTTATTTCAAAGCTCCCAAGAACTCGAAAGAAACATGACTCCATACGGGTAGTTGTGGACCTACTAAGTAAGGTAGCTCACTTCATCCCCACGAAATCAATGAGAACGGCGGAATACCTGGCAGGATTATTTGTTGACAATATTGTCAAATTGCATGGGATTCCAAAGGAGATAGTCTTCGACCGCAATCCCCTATTCACCTCACATTTCTAGAACGCTTTCCAAAAGGCCATGGGAAGTCAAATTAAGTTGAGTACAACATATCATCCCCAAACTGATGGTCAGAGTGATAGGACTATTCAAACTTTGGAAGATTTGATAAGAGCTTGCATTATTGACTGGGGAGGTGACTGGGAGAAACACTTAGCCTTGGCAAAATTCACCTACAATAACTCTTACCAAGCCAGTATAGGGATGGCACCAGTTAAAGCCTTATATGGTAGGCCCTGTAGATCTCCATCGTGCTGGCTGGAGTCTACCGAAGCAGTTATAGTCGGGCCAGAGATGGTGAGGGAAGCAACTGAAAAGGTGAAACTCATTCAGCAAAGACTAAAGGTAGCTTAGGATCGACAAAAGAGTTATGCTGATACTCGAAGGAACGACCTAGAGTTCCAAGTTGGGGAGTTTGTGTACCTAAATACATCTCCTACGAAGGGGGTGATCAGATTTAAAATATCAGGGAAGTTGAAGCCACGATTCATAGGACCATTTCCAATCCTGGACCAAGTTGGGAATTGTGCTTGTAGATTAGCATTGCCACCAAGCCTAGTTGGAGTATACAATGTTTACCATGTGTCAATGCTAAAGAAATATGTATGGGATGAGGATCATATCATCACAAATTTTGGAGACTTAGAGCTACAATCAAATTTACCCTACGAGGAAAAGCCGATCTGCATCCTGGCAAGAGAAGTAAAGACACTCACGTACAAGGAAATTCCTTCTGTAAAATTATTGTTGAAAAATCAGGGGTCAGAGGTTGCTCCATGGGAGACTAAATAAAAAATGACAAGGAAATACCCTAGCCAGTTTGTGGCACAGGAGTTTTATATTTGTAGTAGAATAAACTGATCCCGAAGAAATAAATAAAGTTAATCATAATTGTTCTGTTGCATGTTATGATATTTTGGGGACGAAATATTTCTAAGTTGGGGAGGTTCAAAAGACGGTGGAAAAAAAAGAATTGGACGTGGATGTTGTCCAAGAAGGACCGAATGCGGTCTGGGAAGGACCAAACGTCTTATATTCTTTACCCGGTTAATTATTTACCCAATTTATTATTTACCCGGTTACATTGAATACGGGTCTAGGGGTGTTTTCACATACCCTAGCTGTCATTTTCATTTTTATAAATTTGAAAAAGGACATCATTTTTTACATATAGGTGTAGGGGCGTCTTCTTCACCTTAGCCGCCTAGTTCTCCTCTTCCTTGCCATTGCTTCTTCCTTGCTTGGGTATCCTTCGTATCTCCTTCTTCTTAATTTTCGTGCATGCATATTTTTAATTGATAGCAGACTTGTTAATCATGAGGATTAAAGTTTAAAATCAACAAGAAAGAAACAAAACACGACTGTTGGCCGACGAGTCCCCTGTTTCGGCGAAATGGGCAAGTACAGGCAAAGTTTTGCCGGGAATCAGTGGCGACGGTCGTTCTGACGTCAGAAGATGATCCTACTCTCTTCATTGAACAGTGTAGGGTCGATCTCACGTGTGTGGATGCCGGCATGGGGTGGTAAATGTCCAAAAAAGAGGACGGCGGCAAAAATAGAGGCGACGACAGTGGGTGAAGAAATCCTGCCGTCTTGGGTGGCGACAGGTTCTAATCTAGTCGGGGAAGGTCAATAAGGGGTCGAGGGTTTTGAGGCGACCACCCAATTGAGGCGGCGATGCTCACCGGCGGTGGAATCAATGATGAAAGCGGGCCTGCTAGGAGGGTGATGCAGGCGCCGCCGCGGCTGGATGGCGGCCGTAGTTGACCGGGACGACACCACTACGGCATGGCAGGGCTGGGCAACGAGGATTGATGGCGGCCGGAAACGATCGTAGGAGGCGGCTGGAGGGCGGCTACTGTCGGTAGCAGGGGATGGGACTTGTAAATAAAGCTTGTCTCGACACAGCTTGAGTTAAATAATAATACCAACTCGTAAATAACCCCTGACTCGATACCGACTCGAGTTAAAAATAATACGTACTCATAATAAAACTTTCAAAATAATCATTTTAATGGGTTATTGGTAATGTTGCTAAACTAATTAATTATCGTACAAAAATTTATTATCTCAAAAGAAAATATACTAATAATTATTATTATATACTTGTTTATGAATTAATAATTACTTTATTATTTGTTAACTGTTAATCATAATTTAGATAATTAAATTAAAATGTAAAGTAGGACGTAAATAATTATGTCACATGAATAATTAATTATCTCACTAGATTTGTTGATAATTTAATATTTAATATTTTTGAAAATGATATATATATTAGTCATTTAGTTGCATGCATTTCTACTTGAATAAAATTATACTTATGTATCATTTTATGTCCTCGCTCAAATTAGGATCATTGGTCGCAGCTGAGAGTTTGAAATATCCAGGTCTGTATAATTATTTAAAATGTTGTATTTTCGCTTGTGGATAACCTCCTCAGCCTGAGCCCAGATTCGACCACCATGCACCGAGTGCAACCGGGGTCAAGGAATTGACTCAGTCCGACACGGGCTATGCCCTTCATAATCCAATAATGGACATGTCAGAAAGGACCTGATTGCCGATAGTAGAATAAATTAGACATGGCGGATTGGACTCGCCATCCGGTAATGGACATGATGGATTGACCCATTAGCCAATAAATTGGACATGGCGGATTGTACTCGCCAGCCAATTACGGACATGGTGAATTAGACTCACCAGCCGATAACGGACATAGTGGATTGGACTCGCCATCCGGTAATGGACTTGATGGACTGACCCATCGGCCAATAAAATTGACATGGCGGATTGGACTCGCCAGCTAATTATGGACATGGTGGATTGGACTAACCAGCCGATAACGGACATGGCAGATTGGACTCTCCAGCCGGTAATGGACATGATGGACTGACCGTCAGCCAATTACGGACATGGTGAATTGGACTCACTAGCCGATAACGGACATGGCGGATTGGACTCGCGAGTCAGTAAAGGACATGATGGACTGACCCATCAGCCAACTAATGGACATGATGGACTGAACCATCAGCTAATAAATGGACATGCTGGAATGGTCACAACAACCAATATTATAGATAATGATAGAAAGTTTATGGACTTGTTTTATTTAATTATACGGCTTAGTATTTAATCACTAACGCAGAATTGCCTCCGCAGGTTGGCAGTTGGAACTAAAGAGTAAGAGACGACATGGTGGTTCGTCTACCAACTCAGGTGGTGAACAGAGAATAAGCGGCTTCTCTTTTTACTTTTCTTGTTATAAATGTGGTTATGGGAAATGGTTTAAGACTGTGGGATAATTATTTCATACGTTGTCATTCGAAACATAAGTTCTTTTGAGTTAGAAATTGTAACGACCCACCCGAACCGGACCGGGTGTTACTAAAAAAGATAGGTAATGTAGATGTACCATTCCAGAACATGAATTGAAATACAACAAATAAGTCTCGCAACATATACTATGAATCATAAAATAAATCATGTTCGATAAAATATAAAATAACTGTCCCATAGTCTTGGACCGTTTCGCATAGCCACATTTATAACACAAGAGAATAATTAAGAAGTCCAACTTTGTTATCGATTCACCATACCTGGGTTGGTAAAAGAACCACCAACCATACTTCTATTCTTTAGTCCCAAAGCAACTCACCTGCGGAGGCAATTCCACGTTAGTGATAAAACCACTAAGCCGCATAATTAAATGAAACAAATCAATATAATTCCTATTATCATTTTACTTGTTATTATTATTGTTATTACACAAGTAAAGAGTAATTATCCCTCAAGTCATTCTAAGATTAGTAATTTGTCTCTCCAGTCATTTTGAGATTAGTAAAGGTCGACTCCCAGCTCATTTATGTTGTTGAATTTTAATAGTGATAATTATATGTACAGTAGGATTTAAATAAGTATGTCACATTCGAATAAAATTATACTTATGTATAATTTTATGTTTTCGTTCAGATTTGGATCGTTGGTCACAGTTGCAGGTTCACTTATGAACTATCTAGGTCCGTATAATTATTTAAAATGTTGTATTTCCCTTGTTGGCAGCCCTAGTCGGCCTGAGCTAAGATTCAACCACCATGCACCGAGTGCAACCGGGTTAAAGAATTGACTCAGTCCGATACGGAGCTGAACCCTTGAAAATTACTATGTGGGAGTCTTGGTTGACTTGAGTATCTGACCACCATGTGCCGGAACGCAACCGGGGTCGACTCAATTCGGCACAAGGCAGCATCCCCTGAAAGATTAAACACCTACCCCTATGCCGAAAGGGGTGATAGTGCCCAGTTACACAAGAAGGCACATTATGTACTTGTGATACCGAGAAGGTGAGTCAATGGCAAATATCGGTAACTATAGGCCGTAGGCCACGTAGCGTGTGTGCGCATGCATGGGATGGTAGCTGGATGGGGTGGCCACCCCTCCCAGCATATTAAGAGCTCAACATTGGCCCTTAACAACTCAAAGTCTCTTGAAATGATAATTGAGATTATATTGACTTGTTTCATTTAATTATGCGGCTTAGTGGTTTTATCACTAAAGCGAAATTTCCTCTGCAGGTTAACAACTTTGGACTGAAGAATAAGAGAGTGGTTGGTGTTTCTTTTGTCAATCAAGGATTGGTGAATTGATTATAAATTGGACTTCCTTTTTATTCTCTTGTGTTATAATTGTGGCTATGGGAAATAGTCTGAGATTGTGGGACAGTTATTTTATATATTGTCATATGCTATCAGAAAATGTTTTATTTTTATGATTTATAAATTCTAGACTTATTTGCTGTATTTTGATTCATGTTCTTGAAGTTATGTTTACAACAATTATATTTTAAGTAACACCCGGGCCAGTTCAGCTGGGTCGTTACAGGTGGTATCAGAGCACGGTTTCCCTCATGCTCACAAATTATGACTCAAGTACCTTGTTAAAATGTCCAATAATTATCTTTTCCCACTGTGTTGTGTTATTAATTAACAAGTTGAATCGCTAATAGACCTAAGTCATAACTGAAAGAGAACATATTAGTGAAGCATGGGGGGAAAATTTTCAACGTTTAAGATGGCAGGCACTTGTAGGCAAACAAACCGATCTACTCCGTCAAACTCAAACACAGAGAATGTATTGGCTCAGATCCTGACAGCCATACAAGGGCTGGCGTAGGCTTTAGAAAAAGCAAATTCTGTGGTTCAAAATATTGTTCAATGGTTACCAAGAGTGGTAGTAGGGAATGGAGCCTCAAACTCAGTAGCGGGTCCAAGAATCACCACGGATGGTGGTCAGGGAAGTTCCCAAGGGCGGGTAGGGCTAGCTGACCCGGGCGTGCGAGGGAGCGTCCAAACCCAGTGCCACCGGAAGTCCGACAAGTGTTGCCGCAAGCTGTTGATGATTGTGACTAGTACACTGTGGAAAAGTTTAGGAAGAATGGAGTTCAACTATTTGTTGGATGGATTGATCAAATGAAGGCAGAGAGCTGGATAGACATTACCGAAAAAGCATTTAGGGCTCTATTTGTGCCCCACTGCCATCAAGTGAGGTTGGCAACATGCATGCTTCAGGAGGAAGCATCTTACTAGTGGAAATCTATGGAAAAAACCACATTCCATCGACGTGAGATTTCTTCCATCACGTGGGCAGGATTTGTGGCTGCTATCCTAACCAAACAACTCGACTGCCCATTGTTTGGTGAGGGTTGTAAAGCCTTTTTGGCTAACTTAGTTGAGTCTGAGTCAAAACCCAAAGAGTTGTCCATGATTCCTATGGTAGCAGAGTTTCCCGATGTATTCCAGGACAAACTTTTAGGGTTACCTCCTAAGCAGGTAGTGGAGTTTGCCATTGACCTAGCACCAGGAGTAACACCAATTTCTAAAAAAACCTACCGCATGGCTCTAGTAGAAGTCAAGGAGCTAAAGAGTCAACTAGAAGAGTTGTTGCAGGTAGGTTTCATCCGACCAAGTGCTTCACCCTGGGGAGGCCCTGTTCTCTTTGTGAAGAAGAAAGATGGACACTTCGGCTGTGTATTGACTATCAACAACTCAATCAAGTGACAGTAAAGAATCAGTACCCCTTACCAAGGATTGATGACTTGTTTGATCAGCTAAAAACAACCGGAGTATTTTCTAGTAGAAGTCAAGGAGCTAAAGAGTCAACTAGAAGAGTTGTTGCAGGTAGGTTTCATCGGACCAAGTGCTTCACCCTGGGGAGGCCCTGTTCTCTTTGTGAAGAAGAAAGATGGATCACTTCGACTGTGTATTGACTATCAACAACTCAATCAAGTGACAGTAAAGAATCAGTACCCCTTACCAAGGATTGATGACTTGTTTGATCAGCTAAAAACAACTGGAGTATTTTCTAAGATAGACTTGCGGTCTGGTTATCACCAGTTGCGAGTAAGGGAGTCAAATATACAGAAAATTGCTTTCCCAACTCGATATGGACATTATGAGTTTTTGGTTATGCCTTTCAGACTAACAAATGCACTAGCGGCCTTTATGTCTCTCATGAACACAGTATTTCACTCATACTTGGACAAGTTTATTATCGTGTTCGTGGACGACATTCAGGTCTATTAAAATATTGAAGAAGAGCATGTTTAACACATATCCATTACTCTTCAAGTGCTTAGAGAACACCAACAGTTCGCCAAGTTCTCAAAATGTGGTTTCTGGTTGAAGAAGGTAAACTTCCTTGGTCATGTTATCTCAAAGGCTGGAGTTACAGTGGATCCATCAAAAGTAAAAGCAGTCACTGATTGCCGACAACCCAAGTCAAACACTGATATCAGAAGCTTCCTTGGCTTAGCGGGTTACTACAAGAAATTCATTATGGACTTCTCCTTTGTAGAGACTGTGAAAAAAAAGAGAAAAATAATATTCAACTTGGTCGGGGAAGGATCAAACGTTGGAGAATTAATATTATTAATTATATTATATTCTCTACCCGGTTAATCCTACCCATTTAATAAATATATATTATTATTTACCTAGTTACTCGGTTAAATGAAATACGGTGTTGGGGTGTTTTCACATACCTTAGCTGTCATTTTCATTTCATTTTTATAAGGGACGTCCTCCTCACCCTAGCCGCCTTTATTCGCATTTTCTTCTCCTCTTCCTTACCAGTGCTTCTTACTTGCTTGGGTATCCTTCCTATCTCCCTCTTCTTAATTTTCTTGCATGCATATTATTTTTAATTGATAATAAGCTTGATAAACATGAGAAATAAAGTCTGAAATCAACAATAAACAACTAAAACTAAACTGGAAACTGAAATTCACCATGGCCGACGAGTGCAAGAATTTGGGCAAGGATGGGCGACTGTAAACAAGTTGCAAGGCATTCCCTCATGCCCTGATGACCTCTCTGGTGATGGGTTGAAGGGATGGCTTGCCACGTCCCTGGTTTCCGAGTGGTGGCGGAATTACAGGTGGTACTGGGCGGAATTGCAAGGGGACGAAGGTGATGGCAATCCATTGAAATTGACGCTGTAATGGAAGATTCAGAGGGTTGATGCCGGTTGTTCTTCGTTGACAACATCCAGGGTCTATTACAGCAGTGCAGGCTGCCGGCACAGGCCACAGCGGACGACCTTCTCGTCGGAATTCATGTCGATGACGTGCAGAAGTGGGGAGAACGACCATACTCCCTGCAACGTCCAAAGGTGGCTGATCCTTACTGTTTTGAGGCTGGCCTGGGGTAGTTGAACATCTAATTTGGAGCAAGGTGCAAGAAAGTAGTGATCCTGAGGTTGGAGAAGAAGGTCATGACTTGTTGTTGCGCCAAAGACGAAGGTGGAAAAGAGAAGAAGGTTGGGGAAGAAGAAGTTGGCAGTTCTATATATTTTGGTTGACTCGATACAGCTAGAGTTAAAAAAATAATACTAACTCGTAATAAATATTTAAAAATAATCATTTTAATGGGTTATGGGTAAAGTTACTAAACGAATTAATTATTGTACGAAAATGCCACGAGTAATAAAAAATACGGTAATGATAAACAGTTGATAATTAATTGGTGTACTACAGGCGATTAATTTAAATCAGATGGTTATAAGTAATTAATAAAATAAGTATTTTACCTTTATCATATTAAATTTAATATTAGGTAAATAAAGTGATTATTTTAATAACGAGTCAGTAAGGTAGAAGATGGGTTATTAAACTATAATCGTGTAAAAATCACAAGCGTCGAACCTAAGCAGCCTAATGAAAATAAATAAAGTTCGAAACTTTATTGAATTGAATAATATAGAAAAATTGTATATAGTAATATCTTTAAATTAGAATAATACAAATTATTTTAAATAATTTAATCATACAACTTAATAATTTAAATTGCTATGAATAAGGATACCGATTAAAAAACTATAACCATAAACTAAATCATCAAGATCGTCGTTAAGTAATTATTATCTCAAAAGAAAATATACTAATAATAAAAATCAAATACTTGTTAATAAATTAATAATTACTTCATCATTAGTGAAGTGTGAATTATGATTTAGATAATTAATTTAAAATGTAAAGTAGGATTTAAATGGTTATATCACATGAATAATTTAATATTTAATATAGTTGAATTTTAATAGTGATATGTATATTAGTTATTTAAGTGCATGCATTTCTACTCGAATAAAATTATACTTATGTATAATTTTATGTTCTCGTTCAGATTAGGATCGTTGGTCGCCGTTGCGAGTTCACTTACGAAGTATCCAAGTCCGTATAATTATTTAAAACATTGTATTTTCCTTTGTCGGCAGCCATGGTCGGCCTGAGGCTAAATTCGACCACCATGCACCGAGTGCAACCGGGGTTAAGGAATTGATTTAGTCTGACACGGGGCCGCACCCTTAAAATTACTATGTGGGAGTCTTTGTTGACTTGAGTATCTAACCGCCATGCATTGGAACGTAATCGGGGTCGACTCAATTCGGCAGGGCAACACCCCTTGAAAGATTGAATACTTGCCCCCAGGCCGAAAGGGGTGACAGGGTGCAGTGGCGCTGTAAAGACCGTGAAAAAAGAAGAAAAAAGGACGCGAACGCGGTTCGGGAAGGACTGAATGTGTTATTTCATTTTATTATTTACTTGGTTACCTGGTTACCCGTTAAATGAAATACAAGTGTTTTCACATACCCTAGCTGTCATTTCATTTTATTTTATGAAGGACGTCCCCCACCCTAGCCTTCATTCGGATTTTCTTCTCCTCTTCCTTACCGGCGTGTCTTCTTCCTTGCTTAGGTATTCTTCCTATCTCCCTCTTCTTAATTTTCTTGCATACATATTTTAATTTGATAATAAGCTTTATAATCGTGAGGATTAATGTTTAAAATCAACAAGAAAGAAACTAAACACGACTATTGGCCGACGAGTCCACTGTTTCGGCGAGATGGGCAAGCACATGCAAAATTTCGCTGGGAATCGATGGTGACGGTCATTCCGATGTCGGAAGATGATCCTCCTCTCTTTGTTGATTAGTGTAGCGATGCCGGCCTGGGGTGGTAAATGGCCAAAAACAGAGGACGGCGGCAAAAATAGAGGCGATGGCAGTGGGTGAAGAAATCCGGCCGTCCAGGGTGGCGACGGCCTCCAATCTGGCCGGGGAAGGTCGATAGGGGGTCGAGGGTGTCGAGGCAACCACCCAATTGAGGCGGCGACTCTCGTCGGAGGTGGAATCGGTGATGTGAGAGCGCCGCTAGGCAGACGATGTAGGCATCGCCGTGGCTAGAAGGCGGCTGGGGCGACACCGCAACAGCATAACAGGGCTGGGAGGCGACGATTGATGGCGGCCGGAGACGATCGCCGGCAGCGGCTGGAGGGCAGCTTCTGCCAGGAATAGGGCATGGCGGCGGGGAAGAAGAAGAAGAAAATTACCTTGGGTGGTAAACTTGTAAATAATGCTTGACTTGACACAGCTCAAGCTAAATAATAATATGAACTCGTAAATAATACCTGACTCGATACTGACTCGAGTTAAAAATAGTACGAACACGTACTAAATCTTTAAAATAATTATTTTAATAGGTTATCGATTAAAGTTACTAAACTAATTAATTATTTTATGAAATCGCCACGAGTAATAAAAAGAACAGTAATGATAAAAGGTCAATAATTAATTGGCACAATAAGCGATTAAATTAAATTAGACAGTTGTAAGTAATTAATAAAATGAAGATTTTACCTTTACCATATTAAATTTAATATTAGGTAAATAAAGTGATTATTTTAATAAAGAGTCTGTAATGTAGAAAATAGGTTATTAAACTATAGTCGGGTAGAAATCACTCGTGTCGAACCTAAATAGCATAATGAAAATAAATAAAGTTCGAAACTTTATAGAGTCAAATAAATTAAAATAATTGAATTAATAATATTTAATAATTAAAATAATACAAATTATTTTAAATAATTTAATTGAATAACTAAATTAAGAAAATTGCTGTAAATAATAGTAACGATTAAAAATTATAACCGTCAACTAAACCATTAAGATGGGGGTTAAGTAATTATCACCGCAAAGGAAAATTAAATACTTTTTTATTAGTAATAATTATTTTTATCAACTGTTAGGTATTAATTATGATTTAGATAATTAATTTAAAATGCAAAGTAGGACATAAATGATTATGTCACATGAATAATTAATTATCTCATTAGATTTGTTGAGAATTTAAAATTTAATATTTTTGAATTGTTACATGATATGTTGTCAAAATTTTAATAATGATATATATATATTAGACATTTAGTTGCATGCATTTCTACTTGAATAAATTTATACTTATGTATAATTTTACATTCTCGTTTCAATTAGGATCATTGGTCGCAACTGCAAGTTCGAAATATCTAGGTCCGTATAATTATTTGAAATGTTGTATTTTCCCAAATTGGTATAATTATATAAAATGTTGTATTTCCCCAAATTGGTATATTTATGTGAAATGTTGTATTTTCCCAAACCGGTAGCCTTGTCGGCACTAATCTCATAATGAGTTGGGAGATAATTTCTAATCTCAAAATGAACTGGGAGACCATGACTATTCTCAAAATAAATTGGGAGACCACCTAATCTCAGAATGAGAGGGGAGACAATTTCTAATCTCAGAATGAACTGTAAGACCATGACTAATCTCAAAATGAATTGGGATACCACCTAATCTCAGAATGAGCTGGGAGACGATTTCTAATCTCAGAATGAGCTGGGAGACGGCTTTAACTAATCTCAGAATGACCTGAGAGACAAATTACTAATATCAGAATGACTTGAGAGATAATTACTAAAGTATTGTGTAATAATAATAATAATAACGAGTGAAAAGATAATGGGGATTATATTAACTTGTTTCATTTAATTATGCGGCTTAGTAGTTTTATCACTAACGCAGAATTGCCTCCGCAGGTGAGCAGCATTGGACTGAAGAATAGAAGTGTGGTTGGTGGTTATTTTACCAACCTAGGTATGGTGAATCGATAATAAAAAATTGGACTTCTTTATTATTCTCTTGTGTTATAAATGTGGCTATGGGAAATGGTCTAAGACTGTGGGACATTTATTTTAGAGAACATGATTTATTGTTATGATTTATATTATATGGTGCAAAACTTATTTGCTGTATTTAAATTCATGTTCTGGAAAGTTACATTTACATTACCTATATTTTAAAGTAACAGCCAGTCCGGTTCGGCCTGGTCATTACACATCCCCCAACTGATTGTCAGAGTGAGAGGACTATATGAAATGTTGTATTTTCTCAAACTGATTGTCTGTATAATTATTTGAACTACTGTATTTTCCCAAACTGGTATAATTATATAGAATGTTGTATCTCCCCAAACTAGTATAACTATATGAAATGTTGTATTTTCCCAAACCGTAGCCTTGTCAGCACCTAATCTCAAAATGAATTGGTAAACCACCTAATCTCATAATGAACTGGGAGACCATGACTAATCTCAAAATGAATTAGGAGACCACCTAATCTCATAATGAGCTAGGAGACAATTTATAATCTCAGGATGAACTGGGTGACCATGAGTAATCTCAAAATGAACTAGGAGACCACATAATCTCAGAATGAGTTAGAAGACAATTTCGAATTTCAGAATGAACTAGGAGACTATGACTAATCTCAAAATGAATTGGGAGACCACCTAATCTAAGAATGAGCTGGGTGACAATTTCTAATCTCAGAATGAGCTGGGAGACAATTTCTAATCTCATAATGAACTGGGAGACCATGACTAGTCTCAAAATAAATTGGGAGACCACCTAATCTCAGAATGAGCTGGGAGACAATTTCTAATCTCAGAATGAACTAGGAGACCATGACTCATCTCAAAATGAATTGGGAGACCACCTAATCTCAGAATGAGGTGGGAGACGATTTCGAATCTTAGAATGAGTTGGGAGACGACTTTTACTAATCTCAGAATGACCTGAGAAACAAATTACTAATCTCAGAATGACCTGAGAGATAATTACTAAAGACTTGTGTAATAATAATAATAATAATAATGAGTGAAATTATAATATGGATTATATTGACTTGTTTCATTTAATTATACGGCTTAGTGGCTTTATCACTAACGCGGAATTGCCTCGCGGGTGAGCAGCATTGGACTTAAGAATAGAAGTGTGGTTAGTGGTTCTTTTACTAACCTAGGTATGGTGAATTGATAATAAAAAATTGGACTTCCTTATTATTCTCTTGTGTTATAAATGTGGCTATGGAAAACGGTCCAAGACTGTGGGACAGTTGTTTTATATTGTTGAGAACATGATTCATTGTAATGATCTATATTATATGTTGCGAGACTTATTTGCTGTATTTCAATTCATGTTCTGGAATGTTACATTTACATTACCTATATTTTTAAGTAACAGCCGGTCTAGTTCAGGCTGGTCATTACACATCCCCAAACTGATTGTCAGAGTGAGAGGACTATTCAAACTTTGAAAGATTTGTTAAGAGCTTGCATTCTTGATTGGGGAGGTGACTTGAAGAAACACTTAGCCTTGGATGAATTCATCTACAATAACTCTTATCAAGCTAGTATAGGGATGGTACCATTTGATGCCTTATATGGTAGGCCTTGAATATCTCCATTGTGCTGGTTAGAGTCTACCGAAGTAGTTATAGTCGAGCCAAAGATGGTGAGGGAACGAACTGAGAAGGTGAAACTCATTCAGCAAAGGCATAAGGCAGCTCAGGATCGACAAAAGAGTTATGCCGATACTCGAAGGAGGGACCTAGAGTTCCAAGTTGGGGAGTTTGAGTACCTAAAGACATCTCCTAGGAATGGGGTGATCAGATTTTGAATATCAAGGAAGTTAAAGCCAAGATTCATAAGACTGTTCCCAATCCTAGGTCGAGTAGTAAAATGTGCATATTGTAACGACCCGCTCGAACCGGACCGGGTGTTACTTACAAATATAGTTAATTTATATGTAATATTCCAGAACATGAATTTAAATATAGCAATTAAGACTCTCAACATATAATATAAATCATAACAATAAATCATGTTCTCTAAAATATAAAATAATTGTCCCACAGTCTCGGACCGTTTCCCATAGCCCCATTTATAACAGAAGAGAATAATAAGGAAGTCCAATTTTTATTATCCATTCACCATACCTAGTTTGATAAAAAAACCACCAACCACACTTCTATTCTTTAGTCCAGTGCTACTCACCTGTAGAGGCAATTTCACGTTAGTGATAAAACCACTAAGCCACATAATTAAATGAAACAAGTCAATATAATCCCTATTATCATTTCACTCAGTTTTATTATTATTATTACACAAGTCTTTAGTAATTATCTCTCAAGTCATTCTGAGATTAGTAATTTGTCTCTCAAGTCATTCTTAAACTAGTAAAGTCGTGTTTCAGCTCATTTTAAGATTAGGTGGTCTCCCAATTTATTTTGAGATTAGTCATGGTCTCCCAGTTTATTCTGATATTAGAAATTGTCTCCCAGCTCATTCTGAGATTAGGTGGTCTCCCATTTCATTTTGAGATTAGTCATGGTCTCCCAGTTCATTTTGAGATTAGAAATGGTATCCCAGCTAGTTTTGAGATTAGGTGGTCTCCCAATTCATTTTGAGATTAGTCATAGTCTCTCAGTTCATTCTGAGATTAGAAAAATTGTCTACTAGCTCATTCTGATATTAGGTGGTCTCCCAATTCATTTTGAGATTAGTGCTAACAAGGCTACCGATTTGGGAAAATACAACATTTCATATAGTTATACCGGTTTGGGGAAATACAACATTTTATATAATTATACAAGTTTAGGAAAATACAACATTTCAAATAATTATACGGACAATACAACATTTAAAATAATTATACAGACACACATAGTAATTTTATAGGTGTGGCTTTGTGTCAGATTGAGTAAATTCCTTAACCCCGATTGCGTTACAGAGCATGGTGGTCGAATCTGGGCTCAAGCCGACCAGGGCTACCAACAAAGGAATGTACAACATGTCAAATGATTATATAGACCTAGATATTTCAAACTCGTAGCTGCCAACGATCCTCATCTGAACGAGAACACTAAATTATACTTAAGTATAATTTTATTCGAGTAGGAATGCATGGTGCTAAATGTCTAATATATGTATCATTTTCAAAAATATTAAATATTAAATTATCAACAAATCTTGTGAGATAATTAATTATTTATGTGACATAATTATTTAAGTCCTACTTAACATTTTAAATTAATTATTTGAATCAAAATTAACACTTAACAAATAATAATATAATTATTAATTCATAAACAAGTATTTAATTATTATTATTAGTATATTATCTTTTGAGATAATAAAATTTTGAAAAAAATTAATTAGTTTACTAACATTACCAATAACTAATTAAAATGATTATTTTTATAGATTTAATACGAGTTCGTATTATTTTATTAACGCGAGTTGGTATCGAGTCAACCCATATTTACAAAACTGCCACCCCTCTTCTTCTTTTTCTTCTTCCTGTCACCATTCTTCTCTTCCCCAAAAATAGGTTCGTCCTTCTCCTCCCATCCTTATCTTGGCACCCAATTGAACCACCATTTAAACATTCCAACAAAGCATCAACAACAAGATAAAATCAGCAAGCGAGGAGGCCTCATGTGCGTGATTTACAGCAGCGATCCAAGACGACCATGTGCTGCACCATGGCGCCCAACTCTTGGCCTGTTCTTCTTCTCCCAGCTTCAAGGCCACTCCTCTCTTGTACCTTGCTCCAATTCAGATGCTCCACGACATCAGGCTGGCATCAAAACAGGAAAGATTGGACACCTTTGGACGTTGCATGAAGTATGGTTGTTCTCCCCACTTCTGCACGTTGCTGCCATGAATTCTGCCGAGAAGGTGGTCTGTAGTGGATTATTCTAGCAGCCTGAACTACTGTGATGGAACCCATGATGCTGTTGACAAAGCACAACCGGCGTTTACCCCTCTGAAGCTTCCATTACAGCATCAATTGCAGCAGAACATCGCCACTTCCGTCACCCTTGCAACTCCGCCCCTCACAGCTGCAATTCGGCCACCCACCTGAATACCAGGGACGTGGCGAGCCGTCCCTTCGACCTACCAGCAAGAGAGGTCGCCGGCATGTGAGGGACTGCCTTGCAATTGTCCTTACGGTCGCCCATTTTGCCAAAGTTTAAGGCTACTCGGCCATGGACGGGATTCCAATTTCAGTTCAGTTTAGTTCTTTTCTTGTTGATTTACACTTTAATTCCCATGATTAACAAGCTTACTATCAATTAAAAATATGCATGCAAGAGTCCTAATGTAAAAGAAATAAGAAAAGGGACGAGATACTCACGCAGCAATGAGGAGGGTGTATGGGACGGAGAGGAGACAAGAAGGAGTGGATGGCTAGGGAAAAGGATTTCCCACAATCTTCACAACTATATATATATACACAACTCAACGAGTTCCTCAATTAAATTCTTACACCCTACCCTACGCCCTTTCATGAATAGGTATCACTTGGCTAAAGTTTGCTCTCCCTTTTCCTCCCACTCACGAAGTCGTCACCAACCCAAGACCGGGGGTTTGGCCTTAGGTCGAACCATTACCGGTCGACTAATGATCATAATAATCGTGATGACCAATCATATCAATTCACCCGTACTTCACTTAACCGGATAACCAGGTAAATAAACAGGTAAATAATTAACCGGGTAAAGAATATCACATGTTCGATCCTTTCCGGACCGCATCTGTGTCAAAGTTTATTTATTTTTTCTCACGGTCTTTACACATATAGATTAGCATCACCACCAAGTCTAGTTGGAGCACACAATATTTTCCATGTGTCAATGCTAAAGAAATATGTACGAGATGAAGATCATATAATCACAAATTTTGAAGACTTAGAGCTACAATCAAATTTAACCTACAAGAAAAAGCTGATTCGCATCCTAGAAAAAGAAATAAAGACACTCAGGAACAATGAAATTCCTTTGGTAAAAGTATTGTGCAAAAATCAGGGGTCAGGGGAAGCTACATGGGAGACTAAACTATAAATGACAAGGAAATACCCTAGCCTATTCGTGGCATAAAATTCTTATAATTAAAGTAGCTTAAACCGATACCGAAGAAATAATTAATCATGATTGTTATATTGCCCGTTATAATATCTTGTGGACGAAATGTTTCTAAGTTGGGGAGATTGTAAAGACTATGAAAAAATATATATATATTTGACTCAGTCTAGGAAGGATTGAATGTTGGAGAATTATTATTATTATTATATTCTCTACCCGGTTAATTCTACCCAGTTAATTATTATATTTCATTATTTACCCAGTTTCCCGGTTAAATGAAATGGGAGTGTTGGGGTGTTTTCACATATCCTAGCTAGCATTTTTCATTCAATTTTATGAGGAGGGCGTCATCCTCACCCTAGCTACCTATTTCTCCTCTTCCTCACCCTAGCCGTCATTCTCATCTTCTACTCCTTTCTCACCTTTTTGCTCTCCTCTCTTGGCAACATTCTTACACCTTTTCTTCATGTCTTGTTCGGTATGTTTTTCTTGCCATTTTTTTACTCATTTTGGTTGCTGTTTTGTTCTCCTGTAAACATGCATTTCATGATCGCCATGCTATTTTATTTGCTGCTTCATCAATTCATGACCGCCATGTAAAGTGCTGCTGTTTCTTCAATTCATGGTCGTTTTGTTTTTCTGTTGCCACATCAACGTCTTATGCTATGTGGTTAAATTAGAATAGTTAAGTTGCAATCCCTAGCATCTTGTGATTTCTGTTCATGGGGTTTGGATAGTGGGCTGTCAAGCGGGGAAAAGAGGAGCGTTCCTGGCGGTGCTGCTGGCCGGACAGAGTTCGCCTTGTATTCCCGGCGGTGCTGATGGCTAGGCATCGTGCACCTTGGTGCAGGGCGGTGTTGCCGTAGATTGCTACTGTAAGGCATGCACTTGAGGCTTCCTTACTTGCTGATTTTATCTTGTTGTTGATGCTGTGTTAGGGTGCTCAATAGGATTGTTCAATTGGATTGTTGGGGAAGAAGTTAGTGAAGGTCGTGGTCTGGTTTTGGTGCCAAAGATGAAGGTGCAGAAGAGAAGAACGTTGGGGAAGAAGATGGTAAATCTGTAAATAATGTTTGACTCGACACCGACTCGAGTTAAAAATAATACTAACTCGTAATAAATCTTTAAAAATAATTATTCTAATGGGTTATGGGTTAAAGTTGCTAAACTTAAAAATTATTGTATGAAATCACCATAAGTAATAAAAATACGGTAACGATAAACGGTCGATAATTAATCGGTGTACTACAGGCGATTAATTTAAATCAGATAGTTATAAGTAATTAATAAAATGAATATTTTACCTTTATCATATTAAATTTAATATTAAGTAAATAAAGTGATTATTTTAATAACGAGTAAGAGAGGTAGAAAATTGGTTATTAAACTATAATCGTGTAAAAAACACAAGCGTTAAACCTAAATACCATAATGGAAAGGAATAAAGTTAGAAACTTTATTGAGTTGAATAATTTAAAATAATTGTATTTGTAATATCTTTGAATTAGGATAATACAAATTATTTTAAATAATTTAATCGAACTACTTAATTAATTAAAATTTTAAAACCATAAACTAAATTATGAAGACTGTGATTAAGTAATTATCATCTCAAAGGAAAATATACTAATAATAGTAATTAAATACTTGTTTATAAATTAATAATTATTTTATCATTAGTGAAGTTTGAATTATAATTTAGATAATTAATTTAAAAAGTACAGTAGGATTTAAATAATTATGTCACATGAATAATTTAATATTTAATGTTGTTGGATATTGCATGTTTTTTGTTGTTGAATTTTAATAGTGATATATATATTATTCATTTAGTTGTATGCATTCCTACTTGAATAAAATTATTCTTATGGATAATTTTATGTTCTTATTTAAATTAGGATTATTGGTCACGGTTGCAGGTTCAGTTACGAACTATCTAGGTCCTCATAATTATTTAGAATGTTGTATTTTTCCTTGTTAGTAGCCTTGATCGCCCTGAGCTAAGATTCGACCACCATGCACCGAGTGCAACCACCGTCATGGAATTGACTCAGTTCGACCCAGTGACGAACCTTTTAAAATTAATATGTGGGAGTTTTGGTTGACTTGAGTATCTAACCAACATGCGTTGGTACACAACCGTGGTCGACTCAAATCGGCACAAGGCAGCACCAACTCTTAGGATTTTTCCCGACTTCGTTTCATTTGAAGGAGAAATGATGTGAATCGTGGCACACCCAATTTTCCTGTAATTACTAGAGTTGGAACCATTTTCGAGTTTTCTAACCCTCCGATTTGGCGTTGAAAATTGCGCCGGAGATTGTTTTCTAAGGAGAGGATTGACGGTGAAGGTGGTTGGTCCAGAATCAAGAGATTTTGAAGCTTTCCTGCTGGTCTGTCTTATCTCTTTTTATTATTTATTTTTTAATTTTTTTGGGGGGAAGCTTATTTTTCGTTTTGGTGTTGTTGATTTGATGAAGATTTGGGATTTGGTTTTTTTTCTTTTTCCATTAGAGGTTGATATATCATCGAAGCAACTTGTTGTTTCAGATGGGTAATACATTGTTATATGTTTTATGTGTAATTAAACAACTTGGTAATTTGGAAGAGAGTTTGGTTTTTTGCTGTCACGCACCTGGAATAAGATGCGTCCATTCCTTACGTAAGCATTTGGTTTCAAATTTTCGAGTTTATCGTATTTATGGTCAAGTATTTTATTTGGGAGCATGTATGTTCTGATCTCATAATCCACACTTCTATCGTCTTCCAAGTGGTTCTCTTTTTTTCATTTTACATTATTTAACTGTTTTTGTTTTTTGTTTTGATTAGCAGATCCTGCAAGTTTTAAATGCTACAAAAAGAAAAAACAAGAAAATACAAAAAAAAAGAGAACAAGGAACAGCGTGCTGTAAGCTTCACAAAAAAGAGAGCATGACAACAAAAAGATAAACGAGAGTCCAAAATAGATAAGGTTCGTTTTCTCCTAAAAATGTACAGATCATGTTTGTCTTACAAGCATCCATCTCGCCCCCAAATATCTTCCTGCAAGCAGAAAGACAAGCCATAAGTCAAGAATGTACAGATCATGTTTGTCATACAAGAAAACATACGCATCCATCTGTTTCAAGGACCAATGTTACTTCTCAGGGATGCTCAGATGGAACCTCCAAATAACAAATCAAGCTAATCCCATCGCATTACCTTGTAACTACTTGAAAAAAATAATACAAAATCAAATAATGTATCTTTATAACCAATCAAAATACAAGAAAAATCTAAAAAAAACAAGGAACAGCATGCTATAAGCTTCACAAAAAGAGAGCATGACAACAAAAAGATAAACGAGAGTCCAAAATGGTAAGGTTCGTTTTCTCCTATAGAAGGTCATACAGTTTCCAAGGAGTTGCAGCTGTGTTGATGCAAACATCTTCCTGCAAGCAGAAATACAAGCAATATGTAAAAAATGTACAGATCATGTTTGTCTTACAAGCAAACATACGCATCCATCTGCAGAGGACTAGACAAAAGAAGTGGACCCCATTTGGCCCACGAATTGTGGGACGTCCATGGCAAGATCATAATGGCCTACGTTAGCCCTACCTTCCCCTCCAATTTTTTTGGATTTTCTCTTGCAATCTAGGACTACTTTAGGCTCCCACCTGCGAGATTTTGGGCACTAGAACACTGCCATTAGGTCGGCCTCGCGACCGGCTATCTACCTATGCAGTAGAGGCATTTTGATTGCCGGATTTAACGCTACCATAGACTTTCGGGCCATTTGTCAGCGCCAATGATCTCCTTTTCACAAGGTCAATGGCCAAATATTTTCCCTGCATTAAGACCTTCCATTTGAGCCCAGCCCCGACCTCCGCCATGGCCGCATTTACCACTAGAGATGTCTTCGCTTCGGGTGGCGTTCTTGTCACTTCCCGGCCATTTTCTAGCGAAGCACCGGCCCAGTCTGGCCATCATCGTCATTTTTTGGCAATGGGCACCACCAGCCTATTTTGCGTGCAATTCTATACGTGTTTGTTTGTTTGCCCACACCTGTGTCCATGTCTGCGCCCCAACCAGCCATTTAGGTCAATAAAAGTAGCTTAACTTGGACTGAGTTGACTCGACACCATATTAAAAGAAGGCTAAATTTGTATCTAATTTAATTTATGAATAAGAAATAAAGAATTATATTGTAAAATAATTAAAAATTACCTAGGAAATCCTAATTAAATTAAAACTTTTGTAAATAGAAAACAATAGGAGTAATATTGTAAAATATTTAATGGAAACGCGGCAGTATCTTTCTTAATTAAAACTGTTTGGTTTTATATATTAATATAAATATTGATATAGACAGATATAGACCCGTAAGTATGATTGTCTTTCATAATTAGATTTTTATCTTTTTATAAATAGAAAAGGTTATCTTCGCCGTGAATCCCATTAGACGTCGGAAGATATGAATTTCCTGAAACTCCTGCCCCAAGACCTCGTCTTCTACCACATCCTCATGCGCTTGGATTTCACCAGCAGGCTTCGTGCCGCCCCCGTTTCCGGCGCCTGGAGACGCATCTCCCTCGAGGCTCCCCCCATGGCCGACATGCCATGGATCTGGTTCACCTGGTAGGACAAACCGGCTTCGACGAAGAAGAAACCAAAATACATAATATACAGCCCCTTCAATGCCGATATCTTTCCACTTCCATGCACGATTCGTGACAAGAAGGGATCGAGACATCCCGTGAAGTGGATGGTTAGCACCGAACTCTCATCCGACCCACCCAACTGCATGGTTGCGGCGCTGGACGGTGATCGTAACCTCTACGTTTGCCGGCCCGGGGACCGCGACTGGGTGAAAAGGCCGAAAACGTTCAAATGCGTGTCTGACATGATATTCTACAAAGGCGAGCTTTATTGCATTGACGTAGATGAAATCGTGGCGTTTGACATCTGATATGTCCATGGCAATGACAACGACAGCGCCGGCGACTCCTTCTATGCCCGAGGGCGGGATGTTTTAGTCCATCGCGACGAGGAGTGGTGTAGGACGAATAAAGATGGAGGAGACCAATACGTAGAGGAGTATTACCTCGTGGAGTCTGGTGGGGAGCTTTTGCTGGTCGTGCATTCTGATTTGAAGAAACATTGTTACGATAACAAGATCACATTCACAGTCTACAGAGTGGATCAGGGAAAAGGGATGCTGGTGAGAGTAGATGACTTGGGTGATCGGATGTTGTTTGTCCATCGAGGTTGCTCCCAGTCATGCTCTGCGCCGGAGCCGGCATTAGACAATTTTTTGAAAAAATTTTAGCTCCGCCCGGGAGCGACGCCGTGGAGACGCCGTTCGTCTCCACCGTCGATTCCCGAGATGATCGACGGTGGAGACGCACGGCGTCTCCACCGGCGTCGCTCCCCGGCGGAGCAAAATATGGTTCCAATTTTTTCACTAATAATTGCATCTATCTTGCTGCTTACATGCACTTCGAGAAGAAGTTTCGCGTTGGGAAGTTCGGACGTAAGTCAAGTTTTTGCGAGTTTCAATCTGCATGTGGCTTCCGTCCGGATATTCAAACTCCAATGTATCCAGATTAAGAAGCCGCACGATGCCTCGATTATATTTTGTTAGGGTTAAACTCTAATTTTATAAATACTAGTCAAAGATGTCGGGACATATATAGAATCAAATTTAATTTTTTATATAAATTTTAATTAAATAATAAGACAGATTGTAATAATTTAATATCTTAAATATAAATTATGATCGACTTTAAAGATGTATCTTATTTAAATGAAAAGATGAATTACAATTATTTGATTTTTTTATTATATATATATTTAAAACAATTAGAAAGGTTTTTATTTGTAAGAAGTTAGAAGTTGATGTTAACCGCGTTTAAATCTATGACCCAATAATATAAACGTTATTTTTAATGTTTTTTTTAAAGATATTTAGGTTAATGAGATTCAAATCCGTGACCCTTTGCAAAATTTATTTTTAATTTAATTTTTTTTAGTTTGATTGGAAGATGTTCTCACTTTTAATCTCCGGTCAGTATTAAGTATCTATTTTATTAATAATAGTAGAAGTAGATTTGATTTGTTTTATATGATTTTTAGTTATTTATTGTGTTTATATTTGTCTATTTTCAAGTGATTTAGATTTTAAAGTAAATTTAAATTGAAATCAAATATAATTTTTCTACAATATTTATTTATATTACTTGATTTTTTAGTAGATATTATTTGTAATTGACTTGTATATTATTTTCATTTTCCAAAATCTTAATATAATACTATTTTATTCCATATTCATAAATTTGTTAATTTCATAAATATGATTAATTACTTAAGAAAATTTAGAACATGGTTTGATTTTAGACAATTTAAATTTCCTACTTTTCATTTTAATAATGAAAGGTAAATTTGTAATTTGATTTACTTCTATGAATAAAATATAAAGAATAATATCATAAAATAGTTAAAAGATACATATGTGGCAAACTTAAATTAAAATAAAATTTTTACAACTAGGAAATAAAAGGGTAACAGTATAAAATTTAAAGGACATCTGGTAACACCGTATTAAAAAAATGATAAATTTGTATTTAATTTACTTTTAAGAATATGAAATAAAGAATAATATCATAAAATATTAAAAATACGTAACAAATCATGATTAAACTAAAACTTTTGTAAATAAGAAATAAACGTATACCATTATAAAATATTTAAAGGAAACATAGTAACACCATTTTAAAAGTCAACAATTTTCTATACTAGTATGTATAGATTAGTCGTTTGTTCGTGTGATGCATTGCATTAGATGATTTTTAGTTATTTATTATTCTTGTATTTAACTATTTTCAAGGAATCTAAATTGATTAAAAATATACACTTTAATTAAAACTTTTCTTATAACATTTATTTGTATTATTTGGCCAATATTATTAACTTGTCTTATCTATTATTGTTTATTAATTAGTCAATATTATTAAATTGTTAATTTCAAAATTTTGCTTACATAAGAATTGTCAAACTAAAAATAGGGTATGATTTTAGACAATTTAGATTTTATACTTCTACTTGTACTAATAAAATGGTAAAATTATATTGTAATTTACTTTCATTAATAAAAATAATAGATAATATTGTAAAATAGTTAAAGGATCCGTGACAAGCTAATAATTTTTTAAATACTAAATAAAGAGAAATATTATAAAATACTTAAAGAACATGTGAGGGTATTATATTAAAAGTCTTCACTTTTATATATTAGTATAGATATTTATAAAATAATAAAATAAACTTTAGTATTATGAAAATTTAGTTCACATCACCATTTTTCTCTTCTCAAAAAACATGTTCGTCCTTCTCCTCCCACCCTTATCTTGGCACCCAATTGAACCGCCATCTAAACATCCTAACAAAGCATCAACAACAAGATAAAATCAGCAAGTGAGGAGGCCTCATGTGCATGATTTGTAGTAGCGATCTAAGACGACCATGTGCTGCACCATGGCGCCCAACTCCTGGCCTGTTCTTCTTCTCCCAGCCTCAAGACCACTCATTTCTTGCACCTTGCTCCAATTCAGATGTTCTACGACCTTAGGATGGCATCAAAACAGGAAAGATTGGCCACCTTTGGATGTTGCATGAAGTAAGGTCATTGTCCCCACTTCTGCACGTCGCTGCCATGAATTCCGGCGAGAAGGTGGTCTATAGTGGATTATTCCGGCGGCCTGAACTACTGTGATGGAACCCATGATGCTGTCGACGAAGCACAACCAGCATTTACCCTTCTGAAGCTTCCATTACAGCATCAATTGCAGCAGAACGCCACCACTTCCGTCACCCTTGCAACTCTGCTCCCCCACAGCTACAATTCCGCCACCCATCTCAATACCAGGGACATGGTGAGCCATCCCTTCGACCCACCAGCAAGAGAGGTCGTCAATGTGTGAGGGACTGCCTTGCAATTGTCCTTATGGTTGCCCATCTTGCCAAAGTTTCAGGCTAATCAGCCATGGACAGGATTCCAATTTCTGTGCAGTTTAGTTCTTTTCTTGTTGATTTACAACTTTAATTCCCATGATTAACAAGCTTACTATCAATTAAAATTATGCATGCAAGAGTCCTAATGAAAAAGAAATAAGAAAAGGGACGAGATACTCATGCAGCAATGAGGAGGGTACCTGGGACGGAGAGGAGACAAGAAGGAGTGTACGGCTATGGAAAAGAATTTCCCACAATCTTCACAACTATATATATATACAACTCAACGAGTTCCTAAATTAAATTCTTACATCCTACCCTACACCCTTTCATGAATAGGTATCACTTGGCTAAAGTTTGTTCTCCCTTTTCCTCCCACTCAAGAAGTCGTCACCAACCCGAGACCAGGAGTTTGGCCTTAGGTCGAACCATGACCGGTCGACTAATGATCATAATTGTAAAACCCACGACTCGAGTGAGGGTTTTATATTCAGAACCGGTCAATTCAAGCGTTATTTTCGAGTTGAGTTAGTTTCAAAATAGTGTATTGAGTCGACGCTAGTCGCGTGTATGAGCTATGAGGCTCATGCGTACCCAAGTATATGATGATAACGTCATGAACACAGCAGAATAGAATGAGTTATCAGAATATATGAGAGTATGCCAGTTATTTGTTTTATTATTTTTTATATAAAATGGATCGTATAATTAGTTTTAGGCCGTTTACCGCGTTAGGACGCGTTACGGGCAGTTTGGGTGGGTTGATAGTTCTAGAGCATATCATTATTATGTTTTTGTGTTTGTTTGATTTTATGAGATTTTGCTCGATTTTTTTAAGGATTTAATATGACTTAGTTATTATTCTTGACTCGAGTCGGACACGAGTAAAATATTATTTACGATATTGCCACCCAGTTATTTTTCTCACCCCCCCCCCCCGACGTTTCTTCCTTCTTCCACATCCAAAACCCCTACCCGATGCTGCAGCTGTGGACACCACCCTACCGCAGATTGGCGCCGCCTAGCCTCTCCAGGGAGTCGCTGTGCCACCCCGACTAGGCCTAGCCACCATCGGGCCGCCGTGAAGCCAGAAAGCCGCACCTTTGTGCCGCGCTTCCATCGCCGATCGCGCTGCCGGCGACCGTCGCCGCCACGATCGAGTGGTCGCCTTGATGTCTTCACCACCTAGCTACCTTCCCCAACCGGAGCGGAGGCCATCGCCACCCAGGCCGGCCGGATCTAGCTACCCATCACCGCCGGCCCTGTTTTAGCCATATTCTGGTGAGCCACCGCCTCGGACGACCACGTCGATGTCGTGGATGTGTTGGGCTCATCGAGCCGGTTCCAATGGTGCCCAATATGACCCCTATCTAGCTAGTAGACGCCGCCGGCGATTGCCTCTGGAAAACCGCCAGAAAGGTGCCGGAAAGCCACTTAAACTGCCGGAAAACCGCCAGAACCTACCGGAAAATTGGATTTGCAGGAATTTGCCAGATCTTTCGCGGAGCTCATCTAGTTGATCCCGATCGAACGTCGAACACCGATGAGCACCGAATTCGAGCTCCGAGACGCATGATGGAACCCTAGCCGTGGCCGATTGCCGACGACGTGAGGTATAATTACCTCCGATTTGATTATTTAAAATTGATGATGATTGTTAGCATTGCATGCTAGGGTTGATTTATGATGTGATTGATAGTGCATGAAGGTTAAGTGATCTAATGAAGTAAGTAAATTGAGTATGATAACCCTGTATGATGTAACTTAGGAAAAATACAATAAAATTGTCATGAATAGGATGAGTTAGAGTTATTTTCATATTTATGGTTATTTGAAGGTTGATGATTTTGTGTTTGATTGTGTTGAGTTTGATGCATCATTTAGTTAGCGGGCATTAGTATTTAGTTTTGATGTGTAGGTAAGAAGTAGGAGCTCGCCGCCTAGGCGCGATGACACGATTGGAGCTTCTACCAGGTCCATTTAGGACTCGCCTCTGTTTAACGCTCTTCTAATGTATGTTTATTTTATTATTTGCAGGACGGGTTAAGTGGCATTCTATCGGATCCCACTTAACTCGGGCCATTTAACCGAACAGTTTTTCGGATTAATAACCCCTCGAGGATGAGATCCCTCAAGGATGATTTCGAAAGCAAGATCCACCACAAGTTGCCTTCGGGCCTATTATATAAATCCCTACGCAGCCCTATATATATATATATATGTAGTTTTTGCGTTTTCAGTGAGACGAGAGATAGAGAAACCGACTGCACGTATCATGAGCGGATGCCGTGACAGTCAAAGCGGGCTCTGGATTAGTGCCAGTGGACTGTTCCATTCCTGAGGGATCCTAACAACTCCGCATTTGAGTTCCTCACACCCGAAGAACGTGGAGGTTTATGGGTACTGTTTAGTACAACGCATGTTTGGACTTGTGGTTCAAAGGGTACTAAAGGCGACTGCCTAAGAGTACTCGGCCTTTGTACTCAAGGCCAGGAGAAATATGGAGGTAAGGAGAGGGCTTAGGATAAAGTTTTACGGGAAGTACTGAAAAAGAAGTGCCGTGAGTGACATAGTACCAGATAGATCGGGATGCTACCAGGTCTGCAGCCCAATGGCTCCTCAGTAGTGCCCTTCAGAGTGTTCACGTGGAGCATATGATGTTTTCTTTCATATGAGAGTTTGCTCTCATAGCCAGCTTGTTATAGTTATTTTATTTTCCGGACCAGTAGCACTTGTTACTGACG
Organism: Piper betle; assembly: GCA_033002965.1. NCBI lineage: Eukaryota > Viridiplantae > Streptophyta > Magnoliopsida > Piperales > Piperaceae > Piper > Piper betle. The sequence continues at coordinate 65,248 of JAURVB010012777.1, forward strand.
TGTTTTTATACTATATATAGGTAACAATTACGAGTTGGAGGAGCCAGTTGGACGGAGGAGCACTGTTGTCGCTTGCACACATGTCAGTCAATTGAGTGTTTATATTGTGTTATGATATTATTATATGGTGTGAATAAATGCTTGAAATATGATGATGTGACGTGATTAGTTGTTAAAACATGATGTTATGACACGATGAAAAGCTAAGACATGATGACAAGAGTTGACTGGTGATCAGAGTGCGCAGCAGAAGTGTGGCCCAAGTTTTATAATGAATATATGGTATAATAGATTATGTGTGATTAAAAATTGTTGATTTATGCATATATATTGGTATATATTATTTTGACAGGGTGGACCCTAATTGCACTTTTAGGGGAGATTTTGTCCGTTTTATTTTAGAATTTTCATTGAGTTTGATCGTAATTGTATTCGTGTGTGTTTAAATTGCATGTCATTCATGTAGTACCATGTTAGGGTTTGTGCATTCATCAATGCATTGTGAGTTGTATCTTCATCTTAAGACGCCGAGATTGGATCCGCATGAGTTAGGTTCGGGTTGGCCGACCTAACTGGTGCCTGTAACATACTGGTTCGGTTCACGAGCGTGGACCGGATTTGGGGTGTTACAATAATAATTGTGATGACCAATCATATCGATTCACTCGTACTTCACTTAACCGGATAACCGCATAAATAAACAGGTAAATAATAAAATATAGCAATTAACCAAGTAAAGAATATAACACAGTCAGTGCTTTCCGGACTGCATCCGCATCAAAAAAATTTTTTCTCAAGGTCTTTACACGTATAAATTAGCATTACAACCATGCCTTGTTGGAATACACAATGTTTTCCACGTGTCAATGTTAAAGAAATATATACGAGATGAAGATCATATAATCACAAATTTTGAAGACACAGAGCTACAATCAAACTTAACCTACGAGGAAAAGCCATTTCGCATCCTAGAAAGAGAAATAAAGACACTTAAGAACATGGAAATTCCTTTGGTAAGAGTATTGTGGAAAAATCAGGGGTCAGAGGAAGCTACATGGTAGACTGAACAATAAATGACAAGGAAATAGCTTAGCCTATTCGTGGCATAAAATTCTTATAATTAAAGTAGCTTAAACCAATACCGAAGAAATAATTAATCATGATTGTTCTGTTGCCCGTTATATTATTTGAGGGACGAAATGTTTCTAAGTTGGGGAGATTGTAAAGAGTATGAAAAAATATATATATATTTGACTCGGTATGGGAAGGATTGAACGTTGGAGAATTATTATTATTATTATTATTATTATTATTATTATTATTATATTCTCTACCTCGTTAATTCTACCCAGTTAATTATTATATTTTATTATTTACACGGTTACCCGGTTAAATGGAATGCAAGTGTTGGGGTGTTTTCACATACCCTAGCCGTCATTTTCATTTATTTTTATGAGGAGGGCGTCATCCGCACCCTAGCCACTTATTTCTCTTCTTCCTCACCTTAGCCGTCATTCTCATCTTCTACTTCCTTCTCTCCTTTTTGCTCTCCTCTCTTGGCAACATTCTTACACCTTGTCTTCATGTCCTGTTTGGTATGTTTTCCTTGCCATTCTTTTACTCATTTTGGTTGCTGTTTTGTTCTCCTGTAAACGTGTATTTCATGATCGCCATGCTATTTTTTCTGCTGCTTCATCAATTCATGACCGCCATGTAAAGTGCGTTGTTTCATCAATTCATGGTCGTTTTGTTTTGCTGTTGCCGCATCAACGCCTATGCTATGTAATCGGTTGAATTAGGATAGTTAAGTTGCACTCCCTTGCATCTTGTGATTTCTATTCATGGGGTTTGGATAGTGGGCTGTCGTGCGGGGAGAAGGGCAGCGTTCCCGGAGGTGCTGCTGGCCGGACAGAGTTCGCATTGTGTTCCTGGCGGTGCTGCTGGCTAGGCATCGTGCACGTTGGTGCAGGGCGGTGTCGCCTTATATTGCTGCCGTAAGGCATGCACTTGAGGCTTCCTCACTTGCTGATTTTATCTTGTTGTTGACGCTGTTTAAGGGTGCTCAATAGGATTGTTCAATTGGATTGTTGGGGAAGCAGTTAGTGAAGGTCATGGTATTGTTTTGGTGCCAAAGATGAAGGTGGAGAAGAGAAGAACATTGGGGAAGAAGAAGATGGTAAATCTGTAAATAATGCTTGACTCGACACCGACTCGAGTTAAAAATAATATTAACTTGTAATAAATCTTTCAAAATAATTATTCTAATAGGTTATGGGTTAAAGTTGCTAAACTTATTAATTATTGTACGAAATCACTATAAGTAATAAAAATACGGTAACGATAAACGGTCGATAATCGGGCGATTAATTTAAATTATTTTGTTATAAGTAATTAATAAACTAATTATTTTACCTTTATCATATTAAATTTTATATTAGGTAAATAAAGTGATTATTTTAATAATGAGTCAGTGAGGTAGAAAATAGGTTATTAAACTATAATCGTGTAAAAATCACAAATGTTAAATCTAAATACCATAATGGGAATAAATAAAGTTAGAAACTTTATTGAGTTGAATAATTTAAAATAATTTTATTCGCAATATCTTTAAATTAGGATAATACAAATCATTTTAAATATTTTAATCGAACTACTTAATTAATTAAAGATTTAAAGCCGTAAACTAAATTTTGAAGACTGTGATTAAGTAATATCATCTCAAAGGAAAATATACTAATAATAGTAATTAAATACTTGTTTATAAATTAATAATTATTTTATAATTAGTGAAGTGTGAATTATGTCACATGAATAATTTAATATTTAATGTTGTTGGATATTGCATGCTTTATGTTGTTGGATTTTAAAGTGATATATATATTAGTCATTTAGTTGCATGCATTCCTACTCGAATAAAATTATTCTTACATATAATTTTATGTTCTCATTCAGATTTGGATCGTTGGTCACGGTTGCAGGTTCACTTACGAACTATCTAGATCCGTATAATTATTAAAAATGTTGTATTTTTTGTTGTTGGCAACCCTAGTCGGCCTAAGTTAGGATTCGACCACCATGCACCGAGTGCAACCGGTGTCATGGAATTGACTCTGTTTGATACAGGAACACACCTTTTAAAATTACTATGTAGGAGTCTTGGTCGACTTAAGTATTTAACCACCATGCGCTGGAATACAATTGGGGTCGACTCAGTTCGGCACAAGGCAGCACCCCTAAAAGATTAAACACCTGGCCCCATGCCGAAAGGGGTGACAAGGCACAGTTACGCAAGAAGGCTCATTATGCACTTGTCGTGGGCCACGTAGCGTGTGTGCGCATGCATGGGATGATAGCTAGATGGGGTGGCCACCTCTCCCAGCATATTAAGACCTCAACATAGGCTCATAACAACTAATTGTCTCTTGAAATGATAATTGGGATTATATTGACTTGTTTAATTTGATTATGCGGCTTAGTGGTATTATCACTAACACAGAATTGCCTCTGCAGGTGAACAACTTTGGACTGAAGAATAAGAGAGTGGTTGGTGTTTCTTTTATCAACCAAGGTTTGGTGAATTGATAATAAATTGGACTTCCTTTTTATTCTCTTGTGTTATAATTGTGGCTATGGGAAATGGTCTGAGACTGTGGGACGGTTATTTCATATATTGTCATATGCTATCAGAACATGTTTTATTTTTTATGATTTATCAATTCTAGACTCATTTTCTATATTTTTATTCATGTTCATGAAGTTATATTTACATCAATTATATTTTAAGTAGCACCCAGTCCAGTTCGAGCGGATCGTTACACCCTCAGTACACTCTGTTCCAGATCCTGCGGTTATACTAGAGTGTCCTATGAGTCCTGCTAGCATATGGTGGACTCTAGTACAAAATAAAAGTAAATGCTAATGAGTTGTATGATTCTATGTCGCCAGTCTATTTCAAACACTCAGGTGTCCTTGTAAGAGGAACTAGACTACTTACCAGGTCGTAGCTACCTCAGTTCTAAATCAATTATCTCACTTTGTTTCATAATAGAACAAGGACAACTATTATGACTCTACTGCATGCTATACCTCTCGTAACTATCTATATGACAAATAACTACTGTTGAAGGGAACTATGTGATGGAATGGAGGCGAGAACACCTGTACATGTACAATGTGTCCTCTCCATGGAACTTTTGGATCTGCATCTGGTCAGTGGCATGTGTACTGGTCAATATTTGCTCATCTCAACCATCTATGAAACTGATGGTAGGACTGATATACCTGGAAGGGGGAGTGTAAAAATACTTGAGTAGAGGCACAACTCTGTTTGACATCTCTAGTCACAAGAAAAGAGACCGGATCTCTCTTGGAAAACTGGTTTCACTATTGTAAGACTTTAACTAGTATATGTTTCATCCTCACGTGATCTGACATCAGGTCTACTGGAAGAGTACACAAAGATGAGAAAATCCTACTACATATGTAATGAGGGTCTCTATCTGAGTCATAAGTGTAATGGAAAAATCTCTATAGGATATTGGGTGTCTCAAACATATGGGTAGGTCCATGGACATGTCTCAAAGATCTTCATGATTAGACTATGCCATAGGTGGCCAGCATATGGAACAACCAATCAATGATGAGCCTAAGAGATAGCTCCTAAGTAGTTCTAATCAACAGCTAACAGTAGACATGCATTTCTCGATACTGTACTAGCCACGCACTTACAAACGGGTGGGGTTCAAAATACCGAAAGAACCACTATCTCTCCTCGAGTCTACGAGGACTCATAATGAAGTTTGACACGTGTCTTGTCCGCTCGTTAGTGGTGTGTGACCCACCATCCCATACTAATTGTAGCACTAATTTTGACTGACATTACTACTATCGTTGTGGTTGACACTCAAGCAAAGCTGTCAGTTAAGATGAGCATACACTAGTGTCTGTCTAACTGATCAACATGATCCAGCCAGACTAAAGTCCCTGCCTACGTTGCTCCTAATCTTGGGTGAAGTTGTCTCCTCAAAACTGGTATGTCATCGGCTACCTACGCTATAAGTCCTGAACAGTACTACAAAGGTACCTCATATAGTTAGGGCAAAGGCTAAATCCTATATCTCAGGGTAAAAACCTAATTGTGCTAGCAAAACACAAGGAAAATAATGTTTCTTTATTGGCCACTCCCTCACTAAACCCATCATTTATGCCGAAATTCTAATATGAGTCGAACTCCTCTTGTTCTCGAAGGTCACACTGCATGTCTAAACATCTGCATGATCTGTATACCTAGGCTATAACTAATATGTCTGGTGTCATGCTGACCAAATAATCTGACCAGTGTAGCCATCTCATTTTGAGGTCACACTTCCCTGTTCTCAGACCGTGTCAATATACATCCCTAAAAGACACACTGATAATGTCTGATGATCTCGGTAAGACTATAACTAACATTATCATACAATACACATCTGACCCATGGATGTCCGGTCAAGACGATGGTATGCTACATAGCTGGTGAAGTCAATCATGTATCCTATGTGCGCATAACTTTCCTCTGCCCGACGATCTTACCATAGCTATATCTTGTCCTCAATCTCTGACCCTACTCTACTCTGAAACTATGACATGTTGTCTTTATGGAATGCTAAGAACATCCTCAAGTAGTTGTCCTCCAGTAGGCTAAGGTAACTACTTGGTCCTTAGTTCCACAATAACTGCTCCACTCGGTCGACGGTAGTGCAATATAAGGAAGGTGGTTGTGCATCACGGACGGTAGTAGTGAGAATTCGGTTGGTGGTGGTGTATCACGGTGAGTGGTTGGGCAACTCAGATGGTGGTTGTGCATCATGGATGGCAGTTGTGCTACTTGGACGGTGGTTTTGCATCACGGACGGTGATTGTGCTTCCAACTGTTGAAGATCTTATCCTGATTATGTATGTCGTGAACCCATTACTGTTTTTGACATGTTTATCTTCATGTGTCTATTTCCATAGAGGTAGGTACTATCAACTGGGCTGAGATTATTCAACCATGCGTGCCTAGTCCGGAAGGGTCTAGGTCTTAGTGTTGACACGTACAATGGTGATCCAATGCTAAGCCTACATGTATCTCCTCAAATCTGGGGTGATTGCTCCTAGAAGAGATGACTGCCTCTTATTAGAAATTAGTGATCTAGCCTTGGCAGATCGAGTAAAATTCGACCAACTCTCTAAATCTGTGGTCAAAGGTAATCTCGCTCATCCTTATTGTGTTCATGCCTTTGTCTAGTGAAGAGTAACCAATAATATTGTTGGAATAGACACACTAGTGGAAAATGGGGGAGGCAATGAAGTGTCAATGGGACTGTAGATCCACCTTGCTACTCATCCTTGTCCACTGCTATCTCCTGGAAGTGGTCCATATCAAGTCATCCTACCAAACTCTCATCTGTGCTCCAAGTACTTCAGGGGCTCCACTATCATAGCCTCATCCTTCATCCACAAGGATCTATCCGAGTCCAAAGTAGGCTTCAAACTATGCCTAATAGATCTATTTAGGGCACTCGATTGTCCATGATCTTGTGTCTCGTAATTACATGAATATCTCCATACTCCAAACTCCCCTCTGGTGTCATCTCTTATGACTTTGCCTCACAAAGTGCACTATGCGTGAAGGAAGGACTGTTGTGGTGACATGCGAAAGGTGGACAAGTGCTATATTGTGTGCTCCAAATAATCCGGGCCACTATTTGTCTAAACTTTAGCTAATTGAATATGTGAACACTCTATGTAGTCCAAATCTCTCACACATTAAAGGGAAGGACGAATCTATAAACTTATCATGACATGCCTCTGAGATCCATCCTAGCATCTACTGAAATCATGTATCATATCAATCTCATAAATCCTTTCTAACCACTAACACTTAAGCATGCAATATGCAAGTCTCACTGAGCACACCATCTGAAATTGTATGAAAAGACCAAAGGGAACACTCCCGGCTTGGCTAAGGACAACTCCACACACTTGGCTCAAAATAAAAGTCTTCCATCCCAATCGACCAAGACATGGCTTTGATACCATAATGTAACACCCCAATTTCAGTTCACTTAAGAACCGAGTCAAAAATATTACGATTGAGTTGAGTCATGTTAAAAATTGTTGGTTGGTAATACTCGATCGATAAAATCGATCGAAACAACCTGCTTGGTTTCATGAGAATGGAAGACATTGTTAAATATGTGTCCAAACACATCAAATATAAGTATAATTAAGAAAATAAATAAACGTGTTGAGCTTAAGTATGTGTAGTATTTATCTGTCCTTCCACCAAAGTCGACTCAGGATTTGTAAGATCTACATATATTATAAGAAAAACATTAGAAATGAGCGTTACTAGTCCAAAACATAAGTAATACAGTATGGCAAATGGATATTTGATTACCCACGAAAACCTATAAAACTTTAAGATGGCCTCACACTGGGCGGTAAACAAACATAGATAAGCAACTGCTGGCTCGCATACATGGCTAATGTTCATATTCATACCTACAATGCTTACACCCTGACTTCTTCAATATTTCACTCACCATGATACTCGAGTGAAAATAGGAATAGTTAAGTTCGTGCCACAAATTCTGGAAATGTGCTACGTTACGCAGTACCCTCATACACCGCACTACCTCAGGGTTTGAAGGAGTACTAGTGCGGTCCATATGTATCTCCATACCGCTCACTCTCTTATTATTTAAATCCGTAAAAATGCACGTACTTATATAATTGGTTTAGGGAAGAGGCTTATTATCATATATTTCTTGAGGTTCAGTTTGAAAACTAACAAGAGAACTCATCCTTTTAGTTTTATCAAACATGTGTAAAAACACAGCTAAATGGCCCAACAGTGGAGGGATATGATAAAACACTGCTGATGTCATCCTTTGTCTAAAACACGATTAAACACTACACTTAGGGAGTCAAGCAGAGAGGGAGAGACCTACGGAACTGTTGTCTATGCTCCTTACACATCGACACGTCTACGACGAGCTTAGACTCCGTAACCTACATCGAAATCCACTCCAAAGTAAAATACTAACATCTCTATATGATGTATGCTCGGGGTGTGTGTTCAAGTCATAAATACATCTTAATAAAGAAAACAATGATAACAAACCTATAGCTAAACACATGGCACACAATTTGAGACATAATAATAACAAATTAATAAATAAATAAACACAGAATCCACTCAAGATATTTAGATAAATAATAAATACATGAACATAAATAATACACATATAATAAAAAAATAAAATTATTATACTATAGAAATACCCAGTTAAACATGAGTAAATATCATATATACTCGTGTTATTAAATGTATAAAAAAGTAAATAAACAAACAAATAATTAAATAAATAAACTAATAGACTAATAAATAAATGACTAATATTAATTAATTATGAAGAATATTAATATAAATATTGAATATACGAACATATACCAAAATACAGATAAAGAATAACACTAATAAGAAATAATTAATTATAATCAATTAATTAAATAAAATAAGATAAACTTGAAAAAAATAATATCTATAAATATTTATATTATCAATAACAATAATTAGTCACATAATCATTCATCATAGTCAACAAATATATAAATAATAAGTAATTAATAATCATGATTAAATAAATATTTAAATAATAAATAAATGAAAATGCTCATAACATGCAAACATGCTAAACAATTTGAGTATGCAACTAAACAAATGTAGGGGCTTTGGAATTAGCAAAAACGGTTGAGAAATAGCTGAAAACGAGCTAAACGAGACTTAGGTGAGCTGAGTTAACTTGGTCTGGGTCAAATAAACTACTAGGCCAAATCGGTTGGGTTGGTTTGGAATAATGGCATGGACACGGGCTCGGACTAGTGGACGTGAACACGGGCATGAGGACGCGAACACGGGCAAACGGGCTGAACGGAGGGCGGCGATGCTTGTCGCTAGAAAACGCAAATGACAGCATGGCTGGGGTCGCCATCGGTCACGATTGACAGGATGAGTCAAGGCAGACATGCTAGTAGTGACGATTGGTGGAGATTGGCAACTAGCTGGCGAAAAAATAGTGGGAAAGTGGGTGGTATTGCCGTCGGGTGTGGCGACATCGCAGGTGGTGATGGTGGTGGGTGGTCCTAAAATGAAGATCTGGTAGAGGGGAAGTTGTCGGGGTGGTTAGATTGGCCAGAGGTAGCTCACTGAAAGGGTGGCAGTGGCAGTGATGAACAGTGATAAAATCTCCTTTGCCGACGACAATTGTGGCAAAACAGATGGTGACAGTGGGTAGGGCTTCATAGCCAACCACGAGGTGGTCACGTGCGTACCAATCGAGTGGCTGGGGTCTCGCTGGCGGCGATAATGGTGGAAGTCCTCAAGATTGTGGGAAGTTTCAATAAATCAACATGGTGGAATGATGGCTGATGTGGACGGCTTAGATCTTGCCATGTGGCATGATCTGAATGTTCAACAACTCATTGCCTAGTCTGGCCCACCTATGGGTATATGCAATATACATATACTAAACTAATTAATTATTGGACGAAATCTACATGGACATAAGTAGTAAAAATACGGTAATGATAAATTGTCGATAATTAATCGGCATATATAAGCGGTTAATTTAAATTGGGATGATTATAAGTAATTAATAAAGTAAAGATTTTACCTTTACCATATAAAATTTAATATTATGTAAATAAAGGGATTATTTTAATAACGAGGCAGTAATGTAGAAAATGGGTTATTAAAATATAATCGTGAAAAATCACAAGCGTCGAAACTAAATAGCATAATATAAATAAATAAAGTTCGAACCTTTATTGAGTTGAATAATTTAAATAATTGTATAAGTAATATCTTTGATTTAGAATATGCAAATTAATTTAATTAATTTAATCGAATGACTTAATTAACTAAATTACTATTAATAATGATAGTGACTAAAAATATATATATACGGTAAACTAAATCATCAAGACTGTGTTTAAGTAATTATCATCTCAAAGGAAAATATAATAATAATAGTAATTAAATATTTGTTTATCAGTTAATAATTATTTTATCAATTATTAAGTATTAATTATGATTTGGATAATTAATTTAAAATGTAATGTAGAGCTTAAATGATTATGTCATACGAATAATTAATTATGTCACTAGATTTATTGAGAATTTAATATTTATTATTTTTGAATGGTTTCATACTTATGTTGTCAAATTTTAATAATGATATATATATATTAGGCATTTAGTTGTATATATTTCTACCCGAATAAAATTATACTTATGTATAATTTTATGTTCTCGATCAGATTAGGATCATTGGTCACAGCTGCGAGTTCACTTACGAACTATCCAGGTTCATATAATTATTTGAAATGTTGTATTTTCCCTTATTGGCAACCTTGGTTGGCCTGAGCCCAGATCCGACCACCAAGCACCGAGTGCAACTGGGGGTTAAGGAATTGACTCAGTCCGACACGGGGCTGCACCCTTAAAATTACTATGTAGGAGTCTTGGTTGAGTTGAGTATCTCACCACCATGCGCTGGAATGCAACTGGGGTCAACTCAATTCGGCAGAAGGGCTCCCTCTTAAAGATTGAACACTTGTCCCCATGCTGAAAGGGGCAACTGGGTGCAATGGTGCAGGACGGCTCATTATGCACTTGTGATACGAAGAGGGTGAGTCCATGGCAAACATCGGTAACTACAAGCCGTGGGCCACATAGCGTGTGTGCGCATGCATGGGATGGTAGCTGGATGGCACATGCATGGGATGGGATGGTAGCTCAACACAGGCTCATAACAACAAAAAGACTCTTGAAACGATAATGGGGATTTTATTGACTTGTTTCAATTAGTTATGCGGCTTAGTGGTATTATCAGTAACGTGGAATTGCCTTTGCAGGTGAATTGATAATAAAATTGGACTTCCTTATTATTCTCTTGTATTATAAATGTGTCTATGGGAAACGGTTTGAGACTGTGGGACGGTTGTTTTATATTTTAGTGAATGTGATTTATTCTTATGATTTGTATTATATATTGCGAGATTTATTTGTTGTTTTTCAATTCATGTTCTAGAATGTTATGTTTACAACAAATTATATTTTTAAGTAACACCCGGTCTAGTTTGGGCGGGTCGTTACAGGAGGTATTAGAGCATGGTTTCCCACAAGCTCACATTTTATGACTCAAATACCTTGTTGAAAAGTCCAGTAATTATCTTTTCCCATTGTGTTGTGTTATTAATTAATAAATTTATTTGCTAATAAATCTAAGTCATAATTGAAAAAGAACATATTAGTGAATTATGATGGTTCAATGTTTCAGATGGCACGCACTAGTAGACAATCAAACAGATCTGTGCAGTCAACTTCGAACACAGAGAATGTGTTGGTCCAAATCCTAATGGCCATACAGGGACTGGCGCAGGTTTTAGAAAATACAAATTTTGTGGTTCAGAATATCGTTCAGCGATTACCGGAAGTGGTAGTAGGTAATGGAGCCTCAAACTCAATAGCAGGTCCCCAAATCAACCCGGATGGTGGTCAGGGATGTGCCCAAGGGCGGGCATGGTTGGCAGACCTTAGTGAATGAGGCAAGCGTCTAAACCCAGTGCACGGTAGTTCGACAAGTGCCACCAGCTATTGATGATAGTGACCGTTACACCGTGGAGAAGTTCAAGAAGAATGGAGTTGAAGTATTTATTGGAGGGATCGATCCAATAAAGGCATAGAGCTGGATAGACATTACTAAAAATGCGTTTAGGGCTATGTCTGTGCCCCACCGCCATCAAGTGAGGTTGGCAACATGCATGCTTTAGGAGGAAGCATCTTACTAGTGGAAATCCATGGAAAAAAACCACATAGCATTGACGTCAAGTTGTTTGGTGAGGGTTGTAAAGCCTTTTTCGTTAACTTAGTTGACTATGAGTCCAAACTCAAAGAGCTGTCCATGATTCCTGTGGTAGCAAGGTTTCTCGATGTATTCCCATATGAATGTCCAGGGTTACCTCCTAAGCGGGCAATGGAGTTCACCATTGACCTAGCACTTGGAACAACACTAATTTCTAAAGCACCATACTATATGGCTCCAGCAGAACTCAAGGAGTTAAAGAGTCAACTAGAAGAGTTGTTGCAGGTAGGCTTCATACGACCAAGTACTTCACCCTAGGGAGCCCCTGTTCTTTTTGTAAAGAAAAGAGATGGATCACTTCGGCTGTGTATTGACTATTGAAAACTCAATCAAGTGACCGTCAGGAATCGGTACCCCTTACTGAGGATAGACTTGTGGTGTGGTTATCACCAGTTGTGAGTAAAGGATTCAGACATACAAAAAACGGCTTTCCAAACTTGGTATGGACATTATGAGTTTCTAGTCATGCCTTTTGGTCTAACAAATGCACCAGCGGCCTTTATGTTACTCATGAACACAGTATTTCATGCATACTTGGATAAGTTTATTATCGTGTTTGTGGACGACATTCTGGTCTATTCAAATAATGAAGAAGAGCATGTGAAGCACCTGTCCATTACTCTTCAAGTTCTGAGAGAAAATCAACAGTTCACCAAGCTCTCAAAGTGTGACTTCTGGTTCAAGGGGGTAAACTTCCTAGGTCATATTATCTCAAATGCTGGAATTGCAGTGTATCTATCAAAAGTGAAAGCAGTAACTGGTTGGCTACAACCTAAGTTGGTCACTGATATCAGAAGCTTCCTCAGTTTAGTGGGTTACTACAAGAAATTCAATAAAGTCTTGTCCTTAGTAGCATCACCGATGACCAAACTCACAAGGAAAGGAGTCAAGTTTGAATGGTGTAGTAAGTGTGAGGAGAGTTTCCAGTCTCTGAAGAAGAGTCTAACAATTGCACTAGTTTTGACCCTGCCAAATGATAATGAAGGATTCGTAGTCTTCAGTGATGCATCTTTGTTGGGTTTAGGATGTGTCCTTATGCAAGAAGGTAAAGTGGTGACCTATGCCTCTTATCAATTGAAGATTTATGAGCAAAATTATGCAACTCATGACTTGGAACTGGTAGCAGTGGTTTTTGCTCTGAATATTTGGAGACACTACTTTTATGGAGCCCAGTTTGAAGTCTTCAGTGACCAACAAAGTTTGAAGTATATCTTCACCTAGAATGACCTTAACCTACGACAGAGGCAGTGGATAGAATATTTAAAGGACTACGATTTCCAAATCTTATACCATCCAGGGAAAGCGAATGTGGTAGCCGACACGTTGAGTTGGAAGAGCAAGGTGGACAAAACTCAACAACTAGCTAGACTTCGGACCATGTCAGCAGAAGTAGTGGCTATCAATCCTGTGGAGCGACTAACAGGATTACAGGCAAATTTGGTTATTTCCAATGATTTAGTTGATCGTGTTAAGCTAGTACAAATGGGTGATGAGGAGCGGAATGAAATGTTGGACAAGATTCCTGACATTGTAGCTGATTCCAATAGTGTGATCAGATTTAGAGGAAGGTTGTGTGTACCCAAGGATGATGCACTGAAGCGAAATATCTTGGTGGAGGCTCAACACTCAAAGTTCTTGATACATCCTGGAGTTACTAAAATGTATCAGGATTTAAAGCGAACCTACTGGTGGATTGGGATGAAGAGGGATGTTGTGGATTTTGTCTCCAACTATCAGACTTGCCCACAGATCAAAGCTCAACATCAACTACCCGGAGGACTATTGCAACCTTTAGAAATGCCAACCTGGAAATCGGAGTGTATCACATGTGATTTTATTGCGAAGCTCCCAACGAGTCAAAAGAAGCATGACTCCATATGGGTGGTTGTGGACCAACTAACTAACGTAACTCACTTCATCCCCACGAAATCAATGAGGATGGCAGAATAACTGGCAGGATTGTATGTCGACAATATTGTCAAGTTGCATGGGATTCCGAATGAGATAGTCTCTTACCGCGATCCCCTATTCACCTCACATTTTTGGGAAGTTTTCCAAAAACCCATGGGGACCCAAATCAAGCTGAGCACAACATATCATCCCCAAATTGATGGTCAGAGTGAGAGGACTAATCAAACTTTGTCTTGACTGGGGAGGTGACTGGGAGAAACACTTAACCTTGGCTGAATTCACCTACAATAACTCTTACCAAGCCAGTATAGGGATGGCACCATTTGAAGCCTTATATGGTAGACCCTGCAAATCTTCATCTTGTTGGCTTGAGTCTACCGAAGCAGTTATAGTCGGGCCAGAGATGGTGAGAGAAGCAACTGAAAAGGTGAAACTCATTCAGCAAAGACTTAAGGCAGCTCAGTATCGACAAAAGTGTTATGCTAATACTTGAAGGAAGGACCTAGAGTTCCAATTTGGGGAGTTTGTGTACCTAAAGATATTTACTACGAAGGGGGTGATCAGATTTAAAATATCGGGAAAGTTGAAGCCAAGATTCATAGGACCGTTTCCAATCTTGGATCGAGTTGGAAATTGTGCATATAAATTAGCATTGCCACCAAGCCTCGTAGGAATACACAATGTTTTCCATGTGTCAATGCTAAAGAAATATTGACAAGAAGAAGGTCATATAATCACAAATTTTTTAGACTTAGAACTACAATAAGATTTAACTTATGAGTAAAAGTCGATGCGCATCCTGGCAAGTGAAATAAAGACACTTAGGAACATGGAAATTCCTTTAGGAAAGGTATTGTGGAAAAATCAGGGATCAGAGGAAGCTACATGGGGGACTGAACAAGAAATGTCAAGGAAATACCCTAGCCTATTTGGGGCATAAGATTCTCACTATTATAACAGCATGAACCGATACTGAAGAAATAAAATTATATCATGATTATCCTGTTGTCGTTATGATTACCCTAGTCTTCATTCGCATTTTCTTCTCCTCTTCCTTACCGGCGTGGCTCTTCCTTGCTTGGGTAACCTTCCTATCTCCCTAATCTTAGTTTTCATGCATTTCATAATCACCATGCTAATTTCTGTTGCTTCATCAATTCATGATCATCATGTAAAGTTTTGCTACTTCATCAATTCATGGGCGTCATGTAAACTTGCTACTGTTTCATCAATTCATGGTCATTTTGTTGTGCTGTTGCTTCATCAACATCCTATGTTATGTAATTGGTTGGGTTAGGATAATGGAGTTGTAGTCTCTAGCGCTTAGGAGTTCTGGGCATGGGGTGGACAACGCTGTGCGGGAGTCCAGGCATCCATACGAGTTCAGCGGCCAATATTCATGCCGTGCATGCTCACAACGCTTGGCTGGGATGTTGGGTTGTCATGCAGGGAGAAGGGAAGAGTTCCCGGCAGTGCTGCTGACTGAACGGAGGCCACCTTACATCCCCGGCGGTGTTGCTGGCCAGGAGTCGGGCGCCTTGGTGCAGGACATGCTCGCGTTGGATAGCTGCCGCAAATCACGAATCTTCGGTCTCAAATTTGGTTCCGGAGAAGATTGAAGTTGATTGGAAACGTGAATCTAGGTTTGGGTGCCAAGATAAGGGTTGGAGAAGAGGAAGTCGGCTGTTTTTGGGTGGTGCAAGATGAAGGTGGAGAAGAGAAGAGCGTTGGGGAAGAAGAAGATGGCAATTCTGTAATTTATGCTTGACACAATGTGGCTTGGGTTAAAAATAATACTAACTTGTAATAAATCTTTAAAAATAATTATTTTAATGGGTTATGGGTTAAATTTACTAAACTAATTAATTATTTGACGAAATCGACATGGACATAATTAATAAAAATATGGTAATGATAAATGATCGAAAATTAACTGGCGTACTATAAGCAATTAATTTAAAATCAGATGATTATAAGTAATTAATAAAATAAAGATTTTACCTTTACCATATAAAATTTAATATTAGGTAAAAAAGTGATTATCTTAATAAGGAGGCAGTAATATAAAAAATGGGTTATTAAAATATAATCGTGTAAAAATCACAAGCGTCGAAACTAAATAACAGAATATAAATAAATAAAGTTCAAACTTTTATTGAGATGAATAATTTAAAATAATTGTATAAGTAATATCTTTGATTTAGAATATGCAAATTAATTTAATTAATTTAATCTAATGACTTAATTAACTAAATTACTATTAATAATGATAGCGACTAAAAAAGATAACGGTAAACTAAATCATTAAGACCATGGTTAAGTAATTATCAGCTCAAAGGAAAATATCATAATAATAATAATTAAATATTTTTTTATCAGTTAATAATTATTTTATCAATTATTAAGTATTAATTATGATTTGGATAATTAATTTAAAATGTAATGTAGAGCTTAAATAAATATGTCACATGAATAATTAATTATGTCACTAGATTTGTTGAGATTTTAATATTTACTATTTTTGAATGGTTTCATACTTATGTTGTCAAATTTTAATAATGATATATATATTAGGCATTTAGTTGCATGCATTTCTACCCGAATAAAATTATACTTACGCATAATTTTATGTTCTCGTTCAGATTAGGATCGTGGTCACAACTGCGAGTTCACTTACGAACTATCCAAGTTCGTATAATTATTTGAAATGTTGTATTTTCCCTTATTGGCAACCCTAGTCGGCCTGAGCCCAGATCCGACCACCATGTACCGAGCGCAACTGGGGGTGAAGGAATTGACTCAGTCCGACACGGGGCTATACCCTTAAAATTACTATGTGGGAGTCTTGGTCGAGTTGAGTATCTCACTACCATGCTGTAATGACCCGCCTATATCAGACCGGGTGTTACTTAAAAATATAGTTATTGTAAATGTAACATTCCAAAACATGAATTTAAATATAGCAACTAAGTCCCGCAACATATAATATAAATCATAACAATAAATCATGTTCTCTTAAATATAAAATAACTGTCTCAAAGTCTCTTACCGTTTCCTATAGCCACATTGATAACACAAGAGAATAATAAGGAATTCCAATTTTTATTATCAATTCACCATACCTAGGTTGGTAAAAGAACCACCAACCACACTTCTATTCTTCAATCAAATGCTACTAACCTGCGGAGGCAATTCCGCGTTAGTAACAAAACTACTAAGCTGCATAATTAAATGAAACAAGTCAATATAACCCCTATTATCATTTCACTCGTTGTTATTGTTATTATTACACAAGTCTTTAGTAATTATCTCTCAGGTCATTCTGAGACTTGTAATTTGTCTCTCAGGTCATTCTGAAATTAGTAAAAGTCGTCTCCCAACTCATTCTGAGATTAGGTGGGCTCCCAATTCATTTTGAGATTAGTCATGGTCTCTCAGTTCATTCTGAGATTAGAAATTGTCTCCCAGCTCATTCTGAGATTAGGTGGACTCCCAATTCATTTTGAGATTAGTCATGGTCTCCTAGTTCATTCTGAGATTAGAAATCGTCTCCCAGCTCATTCTAAGATTAGGTGGTCTCCCAATTCATTTTGAGATTAGTCATGGTCTCCCAGCTCATTCTGAGATTAGAATTGTCTCCCAGCTCATTCTGAGATTAGGTGGTCTCCCAATTCATTTTGAGATTAGTCATGGTCTCCCAGTTCATTCTGAGATTAGAAATTGTCTCCCAGCTCATTCTGAGATTATGTGGTCTCCCAATTTATTTTGAGATTAGTCATAGTCTCCCAGTTCATTCTGAGATTTGAAATTGTCTCCCATCTCATTCTGAGATTAGGTGGTCCCCCAATTCATTTTGAGATGAATCATGGTCTTCAGTTCATTCTGAGATTAGAAATTGTCTCCTAGCTCATTCTCAGATTAGTGCCGACAAGGCTACCGGTTTGGGAAAATAGAACATTTCATATAGTTTACCAGTTTGGGGAAATACAACATTTCAAATAATTATACGGACACGCATAGTAATTTTAAAGGTGTGGCCCCGTGTCAGACTGAGTTAATTCCTTGACCCCGATTGCATTACAACACATGGTGGTCAAATCTGGGCTCAGACCGACTATACAGATGATTATACGGACCATACAACATTTTAAATGATTATACGGACCTGGATATTTCGAACTCGCAGCTGCGACCAATGATCTTAAACTAAACAAGAATATAAAATTATATATAAGTATAATTTTATTCGAGCAGAAATGCATGCAACTAAATGTCTAATATTTATATCACTATTAAATTTTAACAATATTAAATATTAAACTATTCATGTGATATAATCATTTAAATCCTACTTTACATTAATTATCTAGATCATAATTAACACTTAACAAACAAAAAAATAATTATCAACTTATAAACAAATATCTAATTACTATTATTAGTATATTTTCCTTTAAAATGATAATTACTTAACCACAATCTTGATAATTTAGTTTACGGTTTTAAATCTTTAATCGCTATCCTTAATCATAGCAATTTAGTTAAATAAGTTGTACAATTAAATTATTTAAAATAATTTTTATTATTCTAATTTAAAAATATTATTAATACAATTATTTTAAATTATTTGACTCAATAAAATTTTGAGCTTTATTTATTTTCATTATGCTATTTAGGTTCAATGCTGGTGATTGCTACCCAATTATAGTTTAATAACCCATTTTTTATATTATTGACTCGTTATTAAAATAATCACTTTATTTACCTAATATTAAACATCCCAACAACATAAAAATAGGCAAAGATGAAGCCTAACGTCCATGTTTTACAGCAGCTATCGACGTCCTGCACCAAACCGTGCGGATATCTTCCTCTTCAACCCAAAACCAGACCACGTCCTTCACTCCCTTCCCTACCAATCCAATTGGAAGCATAAAGCTTGTGCTTTACAGCAACTATCCATGTCAAACTCCGTTCTGCACCAAGGCAACCGACTCCTGGCCAGCAGCAACGCCGGAACTGCAAGGTGCACTCTGTCCGGCCAGCAGCACAGCCGGGAACACTTGGCTTGTCCCTGCACGAAACCCAACATCAAGGCCAAGCACTGTGAGCATGCACGGCGTGATTCTTTGGCTAGCAAACTGGCTTGGACGTCTGGAATCTCCCACAGCATTACACACTACAACTCAGTCCATAACCACTGAAATTCCGCCACCCATCGAAACCCAGGGACAAGGCGACGTCACCCTTCGACCCAACAGCCAGAGAGGTCGTCGGAGGTGTGAGTGCTACCTTGAAATCTTTGTTTATAGTTGCCTATCATTGCCCAACTTTAGACCCGTCGGTCATGGCAAAATTCCATTTTCCAATTTAGTTTTAATTTTTATTGTTGATTTTAGCTTTAATTCTCATGTTTATCAAACTTATTATCAATTAAAAAGACATATGAATGCAAGAAAATGAAGAAGAGGGAGATAGGAAGGATACCCAACCAAGGAAGAAACACCGACAAGGAAGAGGAGAACTAGGCAGCTAAGGTGAGGAAGACGCCCCTACACCCGTATGTGGAAAATGACGTCCTCTTTCAAAATTTATAAAAATGAAAGTGATGGCTAGGGTATGTGAAAACACCCGTATTTCACTTAACTGGGTAACCGGGTAAATAATAAAATAGGTAAACAATAAAATACAATAATTAACCGGGTAAAGAATATAACACGTTCGGTCCTTTCCGGACTGAGTCAAATATATAAAATTTTTTTTCCACTTTTTTTTCCACGGTCTTTACAACTACCATATGTGATGCACAACCTCTGTCCAAGTTTCCCAACCACTAACTGTGATGCAGTACCACTGTCCGTAGTGCACTCTTGTTGGGATGAGATGGCCTATGATTGACACCACCAGCCATCTTGCATACCATCACCTTGACTTGACATTCTTGGGTCGGATGTGTATTACAAGATAGTGTTAGTGATAGTCTTATAGGTATTATCAGGCAGCGTTAGTGATAGTCATTAAATGGATGTGCATGGACAGAGTTAGAGAACATGATAGTTTGATATCCAGATGGGACGACCACACTAGTCATATTGTTCAGTCAGCGTGACAACATACGTGTGACCCACAGCCAAGGTTACATAGATCAGATGGTTAGCAATTGATCAGATATGCAGTTTAACCAATTTGGAGTTTGGCCCAACCGGAGAGAGATGTCTGACTCGTATTAGAATTTTGGCAAAGACAATGGGTTAAGTTAGGGAGTGTCATTGAGGGAGAGTGTTTTCCTTTTGGTTCACCTATATAATTAGGCCCTTACCTTGACACATAAGATTTACTCTTTGCCCCGAGTATAAGAAGTACCTTCTTGATACTGTTTAGGACTTACAATGTAGTTAGCCAATGAAAGGCTAGTCTATAGGAGACAACTTCACACCATCTTGAGAGCGATGCAGACAGGGACTTAAGTCAAACTGGATCATGATGACTAGATCGAGAGGCATAAGTGTTTATTCATCTTGACTTATAGCTTTCCTTGAGTGCCTACCACAATGGTAGTACTTATGTGAATTAAGATTAGTGCTAAAAATTGGCACCAAACAGCAAATCATACACCACTTAAGAACAAGCGAGACACATGTCAAACCTCACTATAAGTCCCCGTAGACTCGAGGAGAGATAGTGGTTGTTTGGGTTGTTTGAACCCCATCTATTTAGAAATACGTGACTAGTACAGTATTGCGAAATACATTCCTACCATTAGTTGATTGAACTAAAGCCACTTAGGATCTGTCTCTTACACTTGTCATTAATTAACTATTCCATAGGCTGGCCACCTATGGTGGAGTCCAATTATGATCATCTTGGAGGAATGTTTATGGACCTACCTATAGGTTTGAGCCACCCAGTAACTTATACAGTGTTTTTATTACCATGATGAGTCACACGATAACCTTTACACCACCACAGATAGAGCGATGTACATACGGAGTAAAATTTTCTCATACTAGTGTACTCTTCCAACAGACCAAATATCAGACCACCTAAAGATGAGACACATACTAGTTAGAGTCCTAGAGTAGTGTGACCAGTTTCTCAGGAGGGATCCATTCACTTTTCATGTGACCAAAGATGTTAGACAGAGTCGAGCCTCTACCCGAGCATTTTCACATCCCCTTTTAGATATACTAGTCCTACCATCAGTTTACCAAATGGTTGAGATGAGCAGACGTTGAGGAGTGCACATGCCATAGATCAGATACAGAGTCCATAGTTTTATGCAGACTATGTTTTCATACTCATTGATACATACTATACATGTATAGGTGTTCACAGCTTCATTCCATCACACAGAACCATCTTTAGCGGCAGTTCGTGGTCATATAGATAATTACGAGAGCCATAGTATACAGTAGAGTTATAGCAGCTGTCCATGTTCCATTATGGAATGAAGTGAGATGCTTGACTCGGGACGAATTAGATAGGACCTGGTGAGAGATCTACTTCCTCCTCCAGGGACACCTGAGTGTTTGACTTAGACTGGCAATAGTGAGCCATATAGCTCATTAGCATATACCTTTATCTGGTACTAGAGTCCACCATATGTTAGCAGGAGTCGCAAGGCACCCTAGTATGGCCGCATGATCTAGAGTAGAGTGACCTAAGGGTACACGTAGTTGACCTATCACATTGATGAAGATAAGGGAGGCACAGGTAGATGTTAGGCTGCTAACCCCACATCGATATAGTTTTTCCTAATGTAGTTTAGACTAGTAGCCTGCAGTACTCTAGAGTACCTGCTCTTCTACCCAGTAGACCCCTAGCGAGCTTCGTCAATTATCTGAGTTCCATCTTCATGTTGGTCAGTGTTCGAGGGAGAGCTACCAGTTTGCCAACGAGATGATATCTCCAATTGAGTCCTCTGACTGCAGTTGATATGAGAAATTCCGAGGACTGAATTTTTATAATTAGGAGAGGTTTTACCTGATTGGGTGAGAAACGAGTTGGTTTGAATGAGCTCAAGCCATACCAATTTCAGACTATGAATATTGGCCTAGATGGCCATATAACCATGTTATATTGACCGAGTATTCTTGACTTGTATATGATAGTTTCAGTTATGATATAGCAGAACATGAGTTCTTAATATGTACATGACGTATACATATGATTTTTGTGAGTTAGCTAAGGTTTTCGGCCTAGATCTAGGCCGTTGTAGCATTTATAATCCGTTTTATATTTTTAGGGTATCTCATTTACATGCATCATAGGGAATTTAGATCACCGGATTGAGCCCTTGTGGTCCCACTTTGATTGAGTTTAGGGTGTAAGGCTCCTTGAGCCTTCATGTCTCGATTCCAGCATATGGAGTCACTTTGAGGACTAGAGTCTGTTTCGACTTTGGACGGTCTTAATCAAAGCTTTCCGTCCATATGTATATTGTATCCCATAGGTGGGCACCATAAGGCCACGAGTTGTTGGACGTTCAGATCGTGCCACGTAGTAAGATTTGAGCCGTCCATGATCTAGGCCCTAGCTTCACTACGTTATTTTTCAGAGATTTCCTATGATTTTGAGCTTGACACCCATAGCGCTGCCACGATTTCAGCTCCCCGCCGGTGAGTCTATGCCTCGCCCCCGGACCAACATCGCCATGACAGCCTCGCGGCTGGCTTTCCATTCATACAATTCATGACCATTGGCGGCACTACAATTGCTGCCGAGGGAGTTTTTGATTCTGGTTTTCACCGCCACCACCCTTTAAGGTAGATTTTTGGCACCGGTGAGCCACCACCGGCCGATCTGACCAGCGACACAACTTCATCTTGCCGAGATCTCAATTTTGCGACAACCCACAACCACCGCTAAGGCCGCAATTGGCGCCGACAATACCGCCCTCTTTCCTGCCATTTTCGGCAGGCCAGTGGCCGGAGACTACACCGATCATCATCACCAGCACCACCATAACACGCATTTTCAGTGACGATCGAGTCGAGTCTTGTTTAAAGTTGTCTACTTGATTGATAAAATAGATCGAAACAACCCTTTTGATGTCATGAGAATGGAAGAAATTAATAAATAGGCATTAAAACACATCAAATATAAGTAAACATAAGAAAAGAAATTAATGTGTTGAGCTCAAGTGTGGTGAGCGTTTATCTGTCCTTCCACCAAAATCGACTCAAGATTTGCAAAACCTGCATATATTATATGAAGAATGTCAGTAATGAATGTTACTGGTCCAAAAATAATATATAAAATCTAGCAAATTGGTATTTCATTACCCACGAAAACTTATGAAACTTAAAGATTGCATCACACAGGGCGGTAAGCAAACATGCTTAAGTAATTGTTGGCTCGCATGCATAACTCATAGTCATATTCATACATACATACATACAGTGCTTACGCCCTCACACATTCCATATCACTTGCCACGCTACTCAAGTGGCAAAAGGAATAGTTAAGCTAGTGCCATAATTTCCTAAAATGTGTTGCATTATGCAGTACCATCATACACCACACTATCTCACGGTTTGAAGGAGTATTAGTGTGATTCATACATATCTCCATACCATTCACTCTCTTATTTGTGAAATCTGTAAAAATGTACACACTCATATAATAGGCTTAGGAAAGATGCTTCTATCATATATTTCTGGAGCTTTAGTTCAAAAACCAACAAGGGATCTCATCCCTGTAATTTTATTAAACATGGGTAGAAAACACATCTAAATGGCCCGACATTGGTGGGATGCAATAAAATGCTGCCAATGTCATCCTACATATAAACCAAAATTAAATTCGGCATGCAAGGAGTCAACCAAAGAGGGAGAGTCCTACGGACTTGTGGTCCAAGCTCCAAGCGTATCTACACATCTACGGCGAGCTCAAACTCCAAAACCTACATTGGCGCCCACTACTAAGTAAAATACTAATATCTATATATGATGGATGCTCGTGGTGTGTGCTCATATCATCAATACATCATAACAAAGAAAAAAATACCAACAAACATGTAACTTGTAAAGACTATGAATATACATATATATATTTGACTCAGTCAGGGAAGGATTGAACATAGGAGAAATTATTATTATTATTATTATTATTATATTATTATTATTATTATTATTATTATATTATATTCTCTACCCGGATAAATATTATATTTTATTCTTTACCCGTTAAATGAAATGCTGGTGTTGGGGTGTTTTTCCATACACTAGCTGTCATTTTCATTTTATATTTTTGTGAGGGGCCCTCATCATCACCCTAGCCACCTATTTCTCCTCTTCCTCGCCCTAGCCGTCACTCTCATCTTCTTCTCCTCTACCGGAGCCGACTTCTTCCTTGCTTAGGTATCGTTCCTATTTCCCTACTCTTAGTTTTCACGCATTTCATGATCGCCATGCTAATTTATGCTAGTTCATCAATTCATCATCGTCATGTAAAATTCTGCTGCTTCATCAACTCATGATCGTCATGTAAAGTTCTGCTGTTTCATCAATTCATGGTCGTTTTGTTTTGCTGTTGCTACATCAACGTCCTATGCTATGTAATTGGTTGGGTTACGATAATTGAGTTGCACTCTCGAGCGTCTTATGAGTTCTATACATGGGATGGGGATAAGAGACAACGCTGTGGGGGATTCCAGACATCCATACCAGTTCGCCGGCCAAGGCTCATGCCATGCATGCTCACAGTGCTTGGCCTTGAAGCTGGGTTGTCGTGTGGGAAGAAGGGAAGTGCTCCTGGTGGTGCTGCTGGCCGGAAGGAGTTGTCCTTGCATTCCCGTGGTGCTGCTGTCCAGGCTTCATGCGCTGCCTTGGTGCAGAGTAGTGTCGCCTTGGATAGCTGCTGTGAAGCACGAACTTGAGGCTTCCTCGCTTGCTATTTTCATTTTGTTGCTGACGCTGTTTTGTGGTGCTAAATAGGGTTGTTCAATTGGATTGTTGGGGAAGCAGTTAGTGAAGGTCGTGACTTGTTTTGGTGCCAAGGATGAAGGTAGGACAAGGGAAGAGCGCCGGGGAAGAAGAAGATGGCAAATCTGTAAATAATGCTTGTCTCGATACGACTCAAGTTAAAAATAATACTAACACGTAATAAATCTTTCAAAATTATTATTTTAATGGTTATGGGTTAAAGTTGCTACACTAATTAATTATTGTTCGAAATCGCTATAAGTAATAAAAATACGGTAATGATAAACGATCGATAATTAATCGACGTACGACAAGCGATTAATTTTAAATCGGATGGTTATAAGTGATTAACAAAATAAAGATTTCACCTTTACCATATTAAATTTAATACTAGGTAAATAAAGTGATTACTTTAATAACGAGTTAATAATGTAGAGAATAGGTTATTAAATTATAATCATGTAAAAAGAACCTAAATAACATAATGAAAATAAATAAAGTTCGAACCTTTATTGAGTTGAATAATATAAAATAATTGTATTAGTAATATCTTTCAATTCTGATAATACAAATCATTTTAAATAATTTAATTGAATGACTTAATTAATTAAATTTCTATTAATATTGATAACGATTAAAGATCAAAACCGTAAATTAAATCGTCAAGATCGTGGATAAGTAATTATCATCTTAAAGGAAAAATATACTAATAATAGTAATTAAATACTAAAGAACTATTTTATCGTTAGTTAAGTGTGAATTATTATTTAGATAATTAATTTAAAATGTAAAGTAGGGTTTAAATGATTATGTCACATGAATAATTTAATATTTAATATTGTTGAATGTTGCATGTTTTATGTTATCTAATTTTAATAAGGATAGATATTAGTCCTGTAGTTTCATGCATTCCCACTCGAATAAAATTATACTTATGTATAATTTTTTTTCTCGTTCAGATTAGGATCGTTGGTCACAGTTGCAGGTTCACTTACGAACTATCCAAGTCCGTATAATTATTTAAAATGTTGTATTTTCCCTCTTTGGCGGCCCTGGTCGCCCCGAGCCAAGATTCGACGACCATGCACCGAGTGCAACCGGGGTAATGGAATTGACTCAGTTCGACTTGGGGGCGCACCTTTTAAAATTACTATGTGGGAATCTTGGTCAACATGCGTTCATAACCGACCACCATGCGCCAAGCACAACCGGGTCGACTCAATTCGACGCAGGGCAAGACCCCCTAAAAGATAGAATACCTGCTCCCATGCTGAAAGGGGTGACAGGGCGCAATGGCGCAAGACAGCTAATTATGCACTTGTGATACCGATAGGGTGAGTCGATGGCAAATGTCGGTAACTATAGGTCATGGGCCACGTAGCGTGTGTGCACATACATGAAATTGGAGCTCGATGGGGTGGCCACCCCTCCCAACATATTAAGAGCTCGGCATAGGCTCATAACAACTAAAAGTCTTGAAAAATGATAATGGGGATTATATTGACTTGTTTCATTTAATTATGCGGATTAATGGTTTTATCCCTGACGTGGAATTGCCTCCGCAGGTGAATAGCTTTGGAGTGAATAATAAAAGTGTGGTTGGTGTTTCCTTTATCAACCAAGGTTTGGTGAATTGATAATAAATTGGACTTCCTTTTCATTCTCTTGTGTTATAAATATGGCTATGTGAAACCGTCCGAGACTGTGGGACTTTGAGTTAGTTTATTTTATGCATTGTCACATGCTATCAGAACATGTTTTATTTTTATGATTTATAAATTCTAGTAACGACCCGACCCAAAGTGCAATGTAATGGGCCTAAGTCATTTCTATAAAATGGTTAACCCAAGCTAAAAATCTATAATCCATTCCCAGTTATAAACATGATCTTCTCCTAATAGGTATTAGATGTGGGGTAAGTTGAGGGATCTCACAATCCACCCACCTGAGGAAATTTCGTCCCCGAAATTCCTATACTTGGCCCATTGCTAACCCCAGCCTACGACCTTCTTTGGCCCGTGACTGCCAGCCTAGCTAACGTCCAAAGTCTAGCTCACCATCTATCACATAACCAGGTTACTCTGATATCATTTGTAACGACCCGACCCAAAGTGCAACATAATGGGCCTAAGTCATTTTTTTTAAATGGTTAACCCAAGCTAAAGATCTATAGTCCATTCTCACTTATCAACATGATCTTCTCCCAGTTGGTATTGGATATGGGATTAAGTTGAGGGATCTTACATAACTAAACATGTGGCATGCAAATCGAGACATAATAATAATAAGTATTAAATAAATAAATAAACAAAAAAATGCACTCATGGATAATTAGATAAATAAAAAATAAATTCATAAACATAAATAATACTTTAATCAGAAAATAATAATAATTACACTATAAACATACACAATTAAACACAACTACATATCATATATACTCGTGTTAGTAAACATATAAATAATTTGATAAATAAAAAATAGTTAATTAAAAAAATCAATAGATAAATAAATAAATAAATGATTAATAGCAATTAATTATGGGGAATAATAACATAAAAATCAAATATACCGGCATACAACTAAATACGTATAAGTAATAATAAGAGCAAGAAAATAATTAATAATCAATGAATTAATTAAATAAAATAGGATAAACATGAACAAAATAATATCTATGAATAAATACATTATGAGTGATAATAATTAATCACATAATCATTCATCACAGTCAACAAATATATAAATAAAAATGAATTAATATTCATGATTAAATAAATAAATAAAGAAAAATACTCATAACATCCAAATATGATAAACAATGTGAATATGCATCCAAACTAATGTAGGGGATCTGAAATTACCAAAAACGGTCGAGAAATGGCCGAAAACAATATAAACCGAACCAAACCGAAAGGGCTGAACCAACCCGGTCATAGTAATGGAAAATGGACTGGGTTGGCTTGGCTGATGGACACGGACAAGGACATGGCTGGAGAACTAGGGCATGACCAGGCGGACATGACCAGAGCCAGGTGGACGCTGTCGAGGATGGGTTGACATGGACACGATCGGGACACGGGTAAGCGGGCGGGATTGGGGGCAGCAGTGCCCGTTGAAGGAATACGCCTACGGCGGTGTGGTGGAGGCTGCAGTCGATCACGATCGAAGGAGGGGAGGACGATCAGAGGAGTCTGGCCATGGGATGTCTGGAAAATAGCAAGAAAGGGAGTGAATTGCCACTAGGTGCGGTAACGTCGTTGGTAGTGGTCGCGGTTGTGGTGGTCATCGTGCATTGTCTTAAAATGTAGATCTCAGCGAATAGAAGCTGTGTGGGTGGTCAAACTGGCTAGAGGTGGCTTGCCGGCGCCAAAAAGGCCCGAAAGGGTGGCGGCAGCAGTGGAAAATGACACAAAAAACACCTTCACTGGCAGCTACTACGGGGGCTCTGATGGCGATGGTGGGTACGAACTGCTAGCCGGCCGCGTGATGGTCATGGCTGTACCGACGATGTGGCTGGAGGAGGGCCGGGGTAGCACCGGTGGTGAGCTGAAATGGTGGGAGCGTCGAGGAGAAAATCAAGTAAAATTGTGGGGAACTCACTAGAAATCAAAGGGTGAAGATGAAGCTGAGTGGACGGCTCAGATCTTCCAACGTGGCACGATCTAGATGTCAGACAACTCGTGGCCTAGTGGGACCCACTTATGGGCATATGCAATATACATAAGGACAGAAAGGTCAGATCGAGACAGTCCAAAGTCAAAACTAATTGAAGTCCCAAAAATGACTCTATAGGCGGAAATCGAGGTAAGAATGCTAACTAGGCCTCAGCCCTATACTCAATCTTGCTGGGCCCATAGGAGGGCAAACCAGTGATCCAATGTGAAGACTGTGAAAAAAAGAAATATATATATATATTCAAATTGTTTGGGGAAGGATCGAATGTTGGAGAATTATTATTATTATATATAATATATTCTCTTCCCGATTAATTCTACCAGGTTAAATATTATATTTTATTCTTTACCCAGTTACCCCGTTAAAGGAAACACGGGTGTTAGGGTGTTTCCCATACCCTAGCCGTTATTTTCATTTCATTTTTATGAGGGGCGTCTTCCTCTTCCTCACTCTAGCCATCATTCTCATTTTCTTCTCCTCTTCCGGTGCCGACTTCTTCCTTGCTTGGGTATTCTTCCTATCTCCCTATTCTTAATTCTCATGCATGCATATTTTGAATTCTTGATAATCAAAAGAATTAAAGTCTCAAATCAACAAGAATGGAAAAAACAAAACTAAACTGGAAACTGAATCCCATACATGGCCGACGAGTCTGAAAGTTGGCATGACAGGCGACTATAAACAAGAATTTCAAGGCAGCCCTCACACCCCCGATGGCCTCTCTGGTTACGGGATCGAAGGGGTGGCGTCGCCTTGTCCTTGTCTTCCGATGGGTGGCGGAATTACACCTGTTTGTGGGCAGAATTGTAAGGGGGACGAAGGTGGGCATTCCTTTGAAACAGACGATGGCATGGCAGCTTCAGAGGGTAGACGCCGGTTGTTCTTCGTGGACAACGTCAGGGGTCCATTGCAACAATTCCTGCCACCGGCACAGGCTACTACAGACAACCTTCTCGCCGGAATTCATGGCGACGAAGGTTCAAATGGGAGAGAACAATCCTCTTCCCTGCGTCATCCAAAGGTGGTCGAACTTCCTGTTTTGATGCCAGCCTGAGGTAAATGAACCTCTGAATTGGAGCAAGGTGCAAGAAAGAAGTGGTCTTGAGGCTAGGAGAAGAAGGTCAGGTTTGGTTTGGTGCAAGGATAGAGTTTGGAGAAGAGAAGAACGCGGGGAAGGAGAAGATGACAATTCTATAAATTATGCTTGACTCGATACGGCTCGAGTTAAAAATAATACTAACTTGTAATAAATCTTTAAAAAATAATTATTGTAATCGGTTACGGGTTAAAGTTGCTAAACTAATTAATTATTGTATGAAACCACCGTGAGTAGAAAAAAATAGTAAAATAAACGGTCCATAATCATTCGATGTGCTACAAGCGATTAATTTAAATCGGATAGTTATAAGGGATTAATAAAATAAAAATTTCACCTTAACCATATTAAATTTAATAGTAAGTAAATAAAGTGATTATTTTAATAACGAGTTAGTAAGGTAGAAAATGGGTTATTAAACTATAATCGCATAGAAATCATATGCGGTGAACATAAATAGTACAATGAAAATAAATAAGGTTTGAACATTTATTGAGTTAAATAATTTAAAATAATTGTATTAGCAATATCTTTCAATTAGGATAATCCAAATCATTTTAAATAATTTAATCAAATGACTTAATTAATTAAATTGCTATTAATAATGATAGTGATTAAAAATTAAAACCATTAACTAAATCGTCAAGATCATGGTTAAGTAATTATTATCCTAAAGGAGAATATACTAATAATAGTAATAAAATATTTGTTTATAAGTTAATGATAATTTTATCATTAGTGATGTGTGAATTATGATTTAGGTAACTCATTTAAAATGTAAAGTAGGATTTAAATGATTATTTCACATGAATAATTTAATATTTAATGTTGTTGAATGATATATATTAGTAACCGGAGTTAAGGATTTGACTCAGTCTGACCGCACCCCTTAAAATTACTACGTGGGAGTCTTGGTCGACTTGAGTACATAACCGACCACCATGCACCAAGCACAACCGGGGTCGACTCAATTCAACGTAGGGCAGCACCCCCGAAAGATTAAATACATGCTCTCAGGCCAAAAGGGGTGATAGGGCACAGTGGCGCAAGTAGGGTCATTATGTGCTTGTGATACCAAGAGGGTGAGTTAATGGTAAATATCGGTAACTACAGGCCGTGGGCCATGTAGCGTGTGTGCGCATGCATAGGATGGTAGCTGGATGGGGTGGCCACCCCTCCCAGCATATTAAAAGCTCGGCATAGGCTCATAACATCTAAAAGTCAAGTGAAATGTTAATAGGTTTTATATTGACTTGTTTCATTCAATTATGCAGCTTAGTGGTTTTATCACTAACGCAGAATTGCCTCTGCAGGTGGACAGCTTTGGACTGAAAGTGAGGTTGGTGTTTCTTTTATAAACCAAGGTTTGGTGAATTGATAATAAATTGGACTTCCTTTTCATTCTCTTGTGTTATAAATGTGGATATGTGAAACGGTTCGAGACTGTGGAACTTTGAGTTAGTTTATTTTATACATTGTCACATGCTATCAGATCATGTTTTATTTTTATGATTTATAAATTCTAGACTTATTGCCGTATCATGTTCTTGAAGCTATGTTTACATTAATTATATTTTAATTAACACTCGAGCCGGTTTGGGCAAGTCGTTACAGGTGATATCAGAGCACAATTCCCCACTAGTTGACAAATTATGACTTAAGTACCTTGTCGAAAAGTCTAGTAATTATCTTTTCCCAATGTTTTATGTTATTAATTAACAAATTCATTCGCTAATATACCTAAGTCATGACTGAAAAAGAACATATTAATGAACCATGTTGGGAGAAATTGTCGACATTTCAGATGGCAGGCACTCGTAGATAGTCAAACCGATCTACTCAGTCAAATTCGAACACGAGAATGTATTGGCCCAGATCCTGACTATAACGACCCAGCCCAAAGTGCAACGTAATGGGCCTAAGTAATTTCTTTAAACATGGTTAACCCAAGTTAAAGATCTATAGTCCATTCTCACTTATAAACAGGATCTTCTCCTAGTAGGTATTAGATGTGAGACTAAGTTAAGGGATCTCACAATCCAGCCACCTTAGGAAATTTCGTCCCCGAAATACCTATACTTGGCCCGTTGCTAGCCCCAGCCCACGACCTTTCAGGCCCGTGACCAGCAGCCTAGCCAACGTCCATAGTCCAGCCCACCATCTAACACGGAACCAGGTTGCTTTTATACCACCTGTAATGACCCGCCCGAACCGGACCGGGTGTTACTTAAAAATATAGGTAATGTAGATGTAACATTCAAGAACATGAATTGAAATACAGCAAATATGTCTTGCAACATATACTATGAATCATAACAATCAATCATGTTCTCTAAAATATAAAATAACCATCCCACAGTCTCGGACTGTTTCCCATAGCCACATTTATAACACAAGAGAATAATAAGGAAGTCCAACTTTATTATCGATTCACCATACCTGCGTTGGTAAAAGAACCACCAACCAGACTTCTATTCTTTAGTCCAAAGCTGCTCACCTGCGGAGGCAATTCCGCATTAGTGATAAAACCACTAAGCCGCATAATTAAATGAAACAAGTCAATATCCTATTATCATTTCAGTCATTTTTATTAGTATT
The DNA here is from genome assembly GCA_033002965.1 of Piper betle. Classification (NCBI taxonomy): domain Eukaryota; kingdom Viridiplantae; phylum Streptophyta; class Magnoliopsida; order Piperales; family Piperaceae; genus Piper; species Piper betle. Next base: position 97,410 of record JAURVB010012777.1, read on the forward strand.
ATTACACAAGTAAAGCGTAATTATCCCTCAGGTCATTCTGAGATTAGTAGTTTGTCTCTCAGGTCATTTTGAGTTTAGCAATAGTCGACTCCCAGTTCATTCTGAGATTAGAAAATGTCACCCAGCTTATTATGAGATTACGTGGTCCCCCAATTCATTTTGAGGTTATTCATGGTCTCCCAGTTCATTCTGAGATTAGAAATTGTCTCCCAGCTCACTCTGAGATTAGGTGGTCTCCAATTCATTTTGAGGTTAAAAATCATCTCCCAGCTCATTCTGAGATTAGGTGATCCCCCAATTCATTTTGAGGTTATTTATGGTCTCCCAGTTGGATTCTAAGATAGACATATGGCCTGGTTATCACCAGTTGTGAGTAAAGCAGTCAGACATATAGAAAATAACTTTCCGAACACGATACGTACATTATGAGTTTATTGTTATGCCTTTTGGTCTAACAAAGCACCAACGGCCTTTATGTCACACAAGAACACAATGTTTCAAGCATAATTGGACAAGTTTATTATCGTGTTTCTGGACAACATTCTGGTCTATTAAAATAATGAAGAAGAGCATGTGAAGCAACTCTCCATTACTCTTCAGGTTCTGAGAGAGAATCAACTGTTTGCCAAATTCTCAAACAGTGACTTCTAGTTGAAGGAGGTAAACTTCCTTGGTCATATTATCTCAAAGGCCGGAGTTGCAGTGGATCCATTAAAAGTGAAAGCAGTGGACATCAGAAGCTTTCTTGGTTTAGCGGGTTACTACAGGAAATTCATTAAAGACTTCTCCTAAGTAGCATCGCCGATTACCAAGCTCACAAGGAAGGGGGTCAAGCTCGAATTGAGTGGTAAGTGTGAGGTAAGTTTCCAGTCTCTAAAGAAGAGTCTAACAACGGCACCAGTCTTGACAGTGCCAAATGGTAATGAATGATATATAGTCTTTAGTTATGTGTCCCGGTTGGGTTTAGGATGTGTCCTTATGCAGGGAGGTAAGTGGTGGCCTATGCCTCTTGTCAATTGAAAAATCATGAACAAAATTATGCAACCCACGACTTGGGACTGGCAGTAGTGGTTTTTGCCCTGAAGATTTGGAGACACTACTTGTATGGAGCCCAATTTGAAGTCTTCATTGACCACCATAGTTTGAAGTATATCTTCAACCAGAATCACCTTAACCTTTAATAGAGGCGGTGGCTAGAGTATTTAAAGGGCTACGACTTCCAAATCTTATACTACCCAGGGAAAGTGAATGTGGTAGCGAACACGTTGAGTCAGAAGGGCATGGTGGACAAAGGTCAGCATCTAGCTAGACTTTGGGCCATGTCAATAGAAGTGGTGGCTATCAACCCTGTGGAGCAACTAACAAGGTTACTGGCAAATTTGGTTATTTCCAATGATTTAGTTGATTGTGTTAAGCTTGCACAAATGGGTGAAGAGGAGCTGAAAGAAATGCTGGACAAGACTCCTCACATTGTAGCCAATTCCAATAGTGTGATCAGGTTTAGAGGAAGGTTGTGTGTACCCAAGAATGATGCACTGAAGCGAAATATCTTGGAGGAGGCTCATCGTTCAAAGTTCTCGATACACCTTGGAGTTATTAAAATGTATCAGGATTTAAAGCAGAACTGACTGGTGGATTGGGATGAAGAGGGATGTTGTGGATTTTGTCTCCAACTGTCAGACTTGCCCACAGATCAAAGCCCAACATCAACTACGAGGAGGAGTATTGCAACCTTTAGAAATACCAACTTGGAGATGGGAGTGTGTCACATGCGATTTTATTGCAAAGCTCCCAAGGACTCAGAAGAAGCATGACTCCATTTGGGTGGTTGTGGACCGACTAACTAACGTAGCTCACTTCATCCCTTCAAAATCAATGAGGACTGCGGAATACCTAGCAGGATTGTATGTCGATAAAATTATGAAGTGGCATGGGATTCTAAAGGAGATAGTCTCCGACCGAGATCCCCTAATCACCTCACATTTCTAGGAAGCTTTCCAAAAAGCCATGGGGACCCAAATCAAGCTGAGTATAGCATATCACCCCCAACTGATAGTCAAAGTGATAGGACTATTCAAACTTTGGAAGATTTGTTGTGAGCTTGCATTCTTGGCTGGGGGTGACTGGGAGAAACACTTAGCCTTGGCTGAATTATTTACAATAACTCTTACCAAGCCAATATAGGGATGGCACCATTTAAGGCCTTATATGGTCGGCCATGTAGTTCTCCATTGTCCTGGGTGGAGTCTATTGAAATAGTTATAGTCAGGCCATAGATGGTGAGGGAAGCAACTGCAAAGGTGAAACTCATTCACCAAGGCTAAGGCAGCACATGATCGACAAAGGGTTATGCTGATACTTGAAGGAGTGACCTAGAGTTCCAAGTTGGGGAGTTTGTGTACCTAAAGACATCTCCTACGAAGGGGGTGATCAGATTTAGAACATCAGGAAGTTGAAGCCAAGATTCGTAGGACCGTTACCAATCCTGGATCAAGTTGGAAATTGTGCATATAGACTAAAACTGCCACCAAGCCTACCTGGAGTACACAATGTTATCCGTGTGTCAATGCTAAAGAAATATGTACGAGATGAGGATCATATAATCACAAATTTTGAACACTTAGAGCCACAATCAAATTTAACCTACGAGGAAAAGCCGATTCGCATCTTGGTAAGGGAAATAAACACACTTAGGAACAAGGAAATTCCTTTGGTAAAAATATTGTGGAAAAATCAGGGGTTAGAGGAAGCTACATGGGAGATTGAACAAGAAATGGCATGGAAATACCCTAGCCTACTTGTGGCATAGGATTCTTATGATTGTAGTAGCATGAACCGATAACGAATAAATAATTAATCATTATTTTCCTATTGCCGTTATAATATTTCGGGGACAAAATATTTCTAAATTGGGGAGATTGTAAAGGCTGTGAAAAAAGAATATATATATATATATATATATATATATATATATTCGACTTGTTTGGGGAAGGATAGAACATTGGAGAATTATTATTTTTATTTATATTAGATTCTCTACCCGGTTAATTCTACCAGGTTAAATATTATATTTTATTCTTTACCCGATTACCTGGTTAAAGGAAATACAGGTGTTAGGGTGTTTTCCCATACCCTAGCCGTCGTTTTCATTTCATTTTTATGAGGGGCGTCTTCCTCTTCCTCACCCTAGCCATCATTCTCATTTTCTTCTCCTCTTCCAGTGATGGCTTCTTCCTTGCTTGGGTATTCTTCCTATCTCCCTATTCATAATTTTCATGAATGCATATTTTGAATTCTTGATAATCATAAGAATTAAAGTCTCAAATCAACAAGAAAGAAAGAAAAAACTAAATTGGAAACTGAATTCCATCCATGGCCAATGAGTCTGCAATTTTGGCATGATGGGTGACTGTAAACGAGAATTTCAAGGAAGCCCTCACACCCCGGATGGCCACTATGGCTGCTGAGGTCAAAGGGGTGGTGTCGCCTTGTCCCTGGCTTTTGATGGGTGGCAGAATTACACATGTTTGTGGGCAGAATGGTAAGGGGACGAAGGTGGGCGTTGTAACGACCCGCCATTTGTCACAACATTGTGGGCCTAGCTGGCCAGGTGTTACTCACAATTAAGCAAATATGTCTAAAATTTTTTTAACAAAAACATATATAAAGATCCCACAGTCTTAGACTGTTTCCCAGTAGCCACACTTACTTCACAAATAAATAAAAAAGGAGTCATATTTATTTTGCTCCATACCCTGGTTGTCAATCACCTAATTTTGTATCTGCACACCTGCGGAGGCAATTCTGCGGTAGTGATTACAACACTAAGTAGTATAATAGATAAAACAAATCAAGTACATTCCACTATTTCCTTATGTTTATTTTAATATGCGGTGGAGCAATTCCGCTATACTCCAAACCAATGCGGAGGAGGTATCCGCTGTGATCCACACACCCCGGCCGTAGCCCTTTTGTGGGGAGGCTAGCACTACCGTCTCCACTGCCAGTGCCTCGCACACCCCGGCCGTAGCCTTTCTGTGGAGAAGCTATCACTGCGCTCAGGTGATTGCTACACCCCGTTTGTGGGGAAGCTCTCGCTACAAATTCTAGTGCCAGTGCCTCGCACACCCTGGCCGTAGCCTTTTTATTGGGAGGCTATCACTGCACTCTAGTGCCAGTGCCTTGCACACCCCGGCGGTAGCCTTTTTATGGGGAGGCTATCACTGCACTCAGGTGATTGCTATGCCCCATTTTTGGGGAAGCTCTCACTGCCAACTCTAGTGCCAGTGCCTCACACACCCTGACCGTAGCCTTTTTATGGGGAGGCTATCACTGCACTCCAGTGCGATGGAGGAATTGTTGTGCCTTGCTCACCCCGGCCGTAGCCTTTTTACGGGGCGGCTATCACTACTCCAAAATAATGTTAATGCATTACAAACTTTACGCACATAATACGACCCAGTGTCGGACTGAGTCAATTCTTTTACCCCGGTTGCAACTCATTCTCTACTATATCATATCTGAAATATCATATTCATGTCAGGCATACTCAACCTCAATAATATGCTCATACGGCCATCTCGGCCTCATACTCATATTCATAAATATGTTTTGGCTCAAGCTCATTGGTAATCAGACTTGGGACGGTCCGAACTGACAAACTAAAGTCGCATAAAACCCTAACCCAAAACTGGGGTTTTACAACTTCTCCTAATAAAAATTATGTCCTCAGAATTTCTCACATGAACTATGATGAGAGGGTTCAACTAAAGCTGTCATCTTGCTTGTCAAACCGGTAGGTCTCCCTCTAAAAGCTAATTGCACACGGCCCAAACTAACCAACATGATGTTGGAGCCTTGAACATTAACGAAGCTTGTTAGCTCCTTACTAATTTGGCTAGAATTGACTACATGTGATTGAATCATCTTGTGAGATCTTGCTATATGTACTGGAATCAGCTATCTATACCATACCATACATATTCGAATCGTTTTGCTAGACTAACCATGCATGTTCGAATCGTCTCCTTGGACTGACCTTGCATGCTCTAGTCATCTTGCTAGACTAACTCCTAGGGTCACTACAAACTATGAAGACTTAAATGCAATGACCTCGGCCGGAAAAACTAGGTTCACCCATAAGGGTCTACTAGTGTGGTCAAGCATGTACTCTAAAATACTGTCGGGTACTAGTTTGAGCTACATCAGGAAAACTATCTTGATGCGAGGTATGCAACCTAACATCTACCCATGTCTCCCTGATCTTCATCAATGTGATAGGTCAGCTATGTGTACCCTCAGGGCACTCTACTCTAGGTCCTACGGTCTATACTCGGGTGTCTTGCGAGCCCTGCTAGTATATAATGGACTCTAGAAGAAAATAAAGGATATGCTAAGGAGCTGTATGGCTCACTATCGCCAGTCTAGGTCAAACACTCAAGTGTCTCTATAAGGGAAACTTGACTGCTCACTAGGTCTTAGCTAACTTAGTCCCAAGTCTAGTATCTCACTCTATTCCATAATGGAACAAGGATAGCTACTATGACTCTACTGCATACTATGGCTCTAGTGGATATCGATACAATGACTAACTGCTGCTGAAGGTGGGTTCTCTATATTGGAATGACGGTGAGAACACCTGTACATGTACAACGTGTCTTAAGGAGTATGAAAACATACTCTGCATGGACCTGTGGAGTCTGCATCTGGTCTGTGGCACGTGCACTGGTCAATGTCTGCTCATCTCAACCATTTGGAAAAACACATAGTAGGACTGATATATCTAGAAGGGTGAGTGCGAACATACTCGTGTAGAGGCTCGGCTGTTGTCTGATATCTCTGGTCACATGGACAAGTGAATGAGATCTGCTCGTGAAAAGCTGGTCTCACTGCTCTAGGACTCTAACTATGATGTGTCTCATCCTCACATAATCGTGATCATAAGGTCTGCTTGAAGAGTGTACTAATATGAAGAAAATGCTACTATGGATATTCATATCACTCTATCTGTAGTGATGGGAGGATCTCAGTCTAAGTTACAAAGGGTTGATGAAATTGTGTATAGGATACTAGGTGGCTTAAAAATATGGGTAGGCCCGTGGACATGTCTCTAAGATCATCATGATTAGACTCTGCCATAGGTGGCCAGCCTAGGGAATAGCCAATCCACGATGAGTCTATGAGACGACCCCTAAGTGGCTCTAGTTTAATCAACTAACAGTAGGCATGTGTTTCTTGATACCATACTAGTCATGAACTTTCAAACGGATGGGGTTCAAACGACCCAAAGAACCAATATCCCACCTTGAGTCTACTAGGACTTGTATTGAGGTTTGACAGTGTCTCATTTATTCTTCAGTGGTGTGTGACCTGCTATCCCGTACCAATTTGTAGCACTAATCCTGACTCACATGACTACTACCATTGTGGAAGACTATCAAGCAAAATTGTCAATTAAGATGAGCATACACCGGTGTCCCTCTATCTGGTTAGCACGGTCTGGTCTGACTGAAGTCCCTATCTCTTCTTCTCCCAAGATGGGGTGAAGTTGTCTCCTCCAGACTAGTCTGTCATTGGCTACCTGCATTGTAAGTCCTAAACAATACCACAAAGGCACCTCCTATATTGAGGGCAAAGGCTAAATCCTATGTCTAAACCTAAGAACCTAATCGTGCTAGCGAAGCACACGATTAATACTTTCTCTCTGAAGGACGCTCCCTCACTCAACCCATCATCTATGCCAAAATTTTAATATGAGTCAAACATCTCTCACTAGCTGAGGTCACACTACATGTCTAACCATCTCCTAATCATCTGATATGTATATACCTTAGCTAAAACTCATACATCTACTATCATGCTTAGTGAACAATCTGACTACTATGACCATCCCATTTGGAGGTCACACTACCCTGTTCTCGGACTCAATCAATATTCATCTATAGAAGACTCACTAACACTGTCTGATGATCCCATAAGATTATGCCTAACACTATCTTACAATACGCAACTGAATCAAGAATGTCAAGTCAAGGCAATGGTATGCAAGATGGCTGGTGAAGTCAATCAGGTGCAATCACATCCAAATATATATAGAGCACCTCACTTTTCTCTACCCAGATGATGTTACCATAGTTATATCCCTCAATATCTGACCCAACTTTGGTCTCATTGTTGTGACATGCGATCTCTATGCAAATCTAAGAAAATCCTCAAGTAATTGTCCTCCTGTAGGGTGAGGTAACTACTTGACCCTTATTTCCACAATAACTGCTTACTTGGTCAGCGATAGTGCAATATACGGACCGTAGATGTGTATCATAGATGTTAATAGTGTGCATTCGGTCGATGGTAGTGCATCACAGATGACAGTTGTTCTACTTGGAAAATGGTTGTGCAACTCAGACGGTGGTTGTGCTATCCAAGTGCTGAAGTCTAATCCTCATCATGTATGCCATTAACCTATTATTATCTTTGGTATATTTATCTCCATGTGTCTATCTCCACAAAGGTAGGTACTATCAACTCGGCTAGAGTTATCCAACTATGTGTGCCTAATCTGGAGGGGCAAGATCATAGTGGTCTCCTCAGAAGTAGTTGCTAACAATTTTGCTCAGGTTTTCCAACAATGTGTTTCTAATCTAGAGGGCACAGATCATGGGGCGACAAAGACAATGACAAACCAATCCTAAGCCTACACTTATCTCATGGAATCTGGAGTGACTACTCCCATAAGTTGATTACCTCCCACTAGAAATCACTAATCTAGCCTTGGCATATCGAGTGATATATGGTAAACCATCTAAATCCATGGGACTATAGATCCACCTCACTACTCATCCTCATCCACTGCTATCTCGTGGAAGTGGCCATCCAAGAAATTTGCCCAAACTCTCATATGTGCCCAAGTGCTCCAAGTGCTTAAGTGGATTTGCTAGCATAATCACATCCCCCATCTATAAGGATATGTTTGAAGTTCTATGCTCCCTAATGTAGACCTCATATTGTGCCTAATGAATCTTTTTAAGGCACGCAATGATCAATGCTTATGTGTCACGTAACTACGTGAGTATCTCCATACTCCAAGCTCCCTAATTGTGTTATCTTTTATAACAGTGTCTTTCAATGCACACCATGTCCCACGGAAGGACTCATGTGGTGACACGCGAAAGACGGGCATGTGCTCCAGTGTGGTCGCCAAAATTCTAGGTATTTTCAGTCACCATCCAACTCAACCTCAACTAACTGAACATGTGGACACTCTTAAGTTATCCAAATATTTGGCATAATAAAAGAAAGGCGTGTCCCATATAGCTTATCATTACATTCCAGTGAGATCCCTACTGGTGTTTATTAAACCATGATCTCATAACTTCTATAACCATTAACACTGAAACATACACTACTTAGGTCTAATTGAACACACAATCTACTAACAAAAGACCAAAGAAAATACCAGTCGGCTTGGCTAAGGGCAACTCAACACACTTGGTCAAAGCAAAAGTCTTTCATTTCAATCGACCAAGACATGGCTCTAATACCAATTTGTAACACCCCAATTTCTGTTCACCTAAGAACCAGATCAAAAATGTCATGATCTAGTCGAGTCATGTTTAAAGTTGTCGGCCAGTATGACTCGATCGATAAAATAGATCAAAACAACCATCTTGGTGTCATGAGAATGAAAGACATCATTAAATAGGCATTAAAACACATCAAATATAAGTAAAAGTAAGAAAAGAAATAAATGTGTTAAGCTCAAGTGTGTGTAGTGTTTATCTGTCCTTCAACCAAAGTCGACTTAGGATTTACAAGACCTACATATATTATTTAAAAAATGTCAGTAACGAATGTTACTGGTCCGAAAAATAACTAATACAATCTGGCAATGGGTATTCTATTACCCACGAAAACTTATTAAACTTCAAGATTGCCTCACACTGGCGGTAAGCAAAAATGCTTAAGCAATTGCAGGCTTGCATGCACGGCTAATAATCATATTCATACATACATACAGTGCTTACGCCCTCACACCTTCCATATCATCCGCCGAGGTACTCGAGTGACAAAAGGAATAGTTAAATTAGTGCCATAATTTTCGGAAGTGTGCTGCATTATGCAGTGCCATCATACACCGTAGTACCTCATGAGTAAAGACTGTAAAAAAAATATATTTGACTCAATCTAGGAAGGATCAAACTTTGGAGAATTATTATTATTATTTATATTATATTCTCTACCTGTTAATTATACTCTGTTAATTATTATATTTTATTATTTACCCAATTAAATGAAATGCTGATGTTGGGGTGTTTTCACATACCCTAACTGTCATTTTCATTTTATATTTTGTGAGGGGGTGTCATCCTCACCTTAGCCGCCTTCATTCTCTCATCTTCTTCTTCTCTGTCGGAGTCGGCTTCCTCCTTGCTTGGATATTCTTCCTATCTGCCTATTCTTAATTTTCATGCATGCATATTTTGAATTGATAATAAGCTTGATAATCATAGGAATTAAAATCTTAAATCAACAAGAAAATAACTAAACAAAATTGTGTAAGACTGGAATCCTTGGCATGGCCGACGAGTTCTCGTGTTCAGCAAGATGGGAAATCATAGGCAAAGCTCCACTAGGGATCCATTGCAGCAGATGATTGCAAGCCGAGGAAAAACCATAGTCCTACCGCCGGCATAGTCCCTCGTGGGAGACCTCCTCACAGGGAAACAGGGCGGCGATCGTTCCAAATTATGTCAGATCTTGCTTGGTCGGACGCCGGTCCTGAGGTAGCGGAGCCTCAGGTGAATAAATGTTGTAGCAAGGTGCAATATATCAATCAGTGGCTGAAGTTGGCACCATTGATGTTTGTATCCGTGGATGCCGGCCTGGGGAGCAAAAACAGAGGCGACAATGATGGGTGAAGAAATCCGGCCGTCCTAGGTGGCGACGGGATCTAATCTAGCTGGGGAAGGTCGCTAGAGGGGTCGAAGGTGTCGAGGCGACCACCCAATTGAGGTGGCAACGCTCGCCGGTGGTGGAATCGATGACCCGAATGTGTCGCTAGTCGTGGCAATGCCAGCATCACGACAGTTGGAAGGCGGCCGGGGTCGACTCGGGTCGATCGGGGTGACCCTACAACAGCACGGCAGGGCTAGATGGTGACGATCAAAGGCGGCCGGAGGTGATCGCTTGTGGCGGCGACAACGTGAATGGAGCGCGGTTGAAGTCGGGAGCAGAGAATGGCGTGGGGAAGAAGAAGAAGATGGGGAAAAAGATGGCAAACTTGTAAATACAACTTGACTTTACGCGGCTTGAGTTAAAAAAATAATACTAACTTGTAATAAATCCATCAAAAATTATTATTTTAATGGTTATGAGTTATGGTCGTTAAACTAATTAATTATTGCGCAAAATCGACATGGATAGGAGTAATAAAATATGGTAATTATAAACTATTTATAATTAATCGGTGTATTTGTAAAGACCCGGGAAAAAAAATTTCATTAGCTGGTTAAGTATGAATTACCCGGTTAAATTGAAAAATAATTTCTAATCGGACGATTCTAGTTGAATCAGTCGAGTCGAACACATTAATTATCCATTTAACCATTTAAGTGAACCATACCATTTAAGAGGTTGAGTGAAAAGGTTAAGTGAACTGTGTTAATTACCCAATTACCCGGTTAAAGGAATTATGGTGAAAGGGTGCTTCCACAAACCCTAGCCATCATTTATTCTTTATAAAAGGAGAAGGGGTCGTTGAACCTAGGAAATACCAATGGATGATGGGGTGTGAGAATTTAATGAAGGGGTCGTTGAACCTAGGAAATACCAATGGATGATGGGGTATGAGAATTTAATGGAGGGAATGGTTGAAGTGTATATATATGCAGGAGGAGGGAGTATTTCATCCCTCATCTCCATCCCAGGCGACCTCCCCATTACTGTATTAGGGTTCATGGGTCACAGTCAGACGTAATCACAAATCAGGTTCGTATAATAGGTAGAACATAGTATTTTCCTTGTTGGTAGTCTAGGTCGGCCTGAGCCCAGATTCGACTACCATGCACCGAGTGCAACCGGGGTCAATGGATTGACTCAGTCAAACACTGGGTCGTGTTATGTGCGTGAATTTTGTAACGCATCGACATTGTTTTGGAGTAGTGATAGCCACCCCATAAAAAGGTTACGGCCAGGGTGAGTGAGGCACAGCGATTCCTCTATCGCACTGGAGTGCAGTGATAGCCGCCCCATAAAAAGGCTACGGCCGGGGTGTGTGAGGCACTGGCACTAGAATTGGTAGTGAGAGCTTCCCCACAAACGGTGCATAGCAATCACCTGAGTGCAGTGATAGCCGCCCCACAAAAAGGCTACGGCCGGGGTGTGCAAGCCATTGGCACTGGAGTGCAGTGATAGCCTCCCCATAAAAAGGCTACGGCCGGGGTGTGCGAGGCACTGACACTAGAATTGGTAGTGAGAGCTTCCCCACAAACGGGGCATAGCAATCACCCGAGTGTAGTGATAGCTACCCCACAAAAAGGCTACGACCAGGGTGTGCGGATCACAGCGGATACCTCCTCCGCATTGTTTTGGAGTATAGTGGAATCGCTCCACCGCATATTAAAATAATCATAAAGGAATAGTGGAATGTACTTGTTTTGTTTTATCTATTATACTACTTAGTGTTGTAATCACTAACGCGGAATTGCCTCCGCAGGTGTGCAGATACGAGATTAGGTGATTGACATCCAGTGTATGGAGGAAAATAAATATGAGGACTCCTTTTCTTTATTTAATTGAGAAATAAGTGTGGCTGCTAGGAAACGGTCCAAGACTATGGGATCTTTATATATGTTATTATTTATAAAAAATGTTTGACATAATTACTTAACTTTTGAGTAACACCTAGACAGTTATGCCCACAAAATCGTGAAAAATGGCGGGTCGTTACAGTATTATAAACTATTAATTTAAATCGGATGGTTATAAGTGATTAAATAAAATAAAGATTTTACCTTTTTCATTTTAAATTTAATATTAGGTAAATAAAGTGATTATTTTAATAACTGGTTAGTAAGGTAGAAAATTTGTTATTAAACTATAATTGTGTAAAAATCACAAGCGTTGAACGTGAATAACATAATGATAATAAATAAAGTTCGAACCTTTATTGAGTTGAATAATTTAAAATAATTGTATTAGTAATATCTTTGAATTAGGATGATGCAAATTATTTTAAATAATTTAATTGAATGACTTAATTAATTAAATTGCTATTAATAATAATAATGATTAAAGATTAAAACAGTAAATTAAATCGTAAAGATTGGGGTTAAGTAATTATCATCTCAAAGGGAAATATATTAATAATAGTAATTAAATACTTAATAATTATTTTATCGTTAGTGAAGTGTGAATTATGATTTAGATAATTAATTTAAAATGTAAAGTGGGACTTAAATGATTATGTAACATGAATAATTTAATATCTAATATTGTTGAATGTTACATGTTTTATCTTGTCGAATTTTAATAATGAAATTGTAAAGACTATGAAAAAAAAAGAATTGGATGCAGACGCGTCCTGAAAAGGACCGAACGCAGTCTGGGAAGGACCGAACATATTATATTCTTTACCCGGTTAATTCTACCCAGTTAATTATTTACCCGGTCAAATGAAATACACGTCTAAGGGTGTTTTCACATACCCTAGCTATCATTTTCATTTTTATAAATTTGAAAGAGGGCGTCTCCTCACCTTAGCTGCCTAGTTCTCCTCCTCTTTACTAGGGCTTCTTCCTTGCTTGGGTATTCTTCTTATCTCCCACTTCTTAATTTTCATGCATTCATATGTCTTTTTAATTGATAATAAGCTAGATAATCATGAGAAATAAAGTTTGAAATAAAAAATAAACAACAAGAACTAAAGTGGAAACTGGAATCCCGTCCATGGCCGAGTAGTCTGAAATTTTGGCAAGATGGGCGGCTTTATGATTGTTCTAGCAGATGATGTTTGTTCTAAAATTTTTAATTGTTCTAATTCTACTTTTATCTCAGCAAGTTCCTTTTATATCTGATTATTAGAAGTTTTATTGTTAATTTTTCTAGTATATTATTATTTTGATCTTTCATATAATCTAGATTTTTAAATTTTTTTATTAATATCTTCTATCTTGGATATTACTTTTGTATGATCATGTTGTAAGCTCTCTCCTAAATTTATGATAAGATCTACTATAATATTTAATTGACTATTACGTCCGTGTAATTCGTGTCCAAAAGTATTATTATATAGATTACAGAGTATACTATTTTCTTTTATTTTTACTATTAATTTTTTACTATTATTAAGTTCTAGGATTAAGTAACTTATAGAAGCAATTTGGAAATTCTAGTAAAATGGCTATTAAGGCATTTAGCGGAATAAGCAAAACTATAATTGACCCATCTACAAGTGAACTGAACCACCCAGAAAGAGATATAAGGATTGAAGAAATCATTGATATAGATAGAAATATAGATTTCTATAACAAAAAACAATTAGCTAGTCTAAGTCCTAAAATATTATATCAAACTGGAACATCAGTACTCAAGTAATAAATACTACTAAAGAATTACCAATAAGCTGTACTGGAAATAACTCAATAAATATAGACTTATTCCATCAAGAAACTATAGATAAAATAATAAAACAAGGAAAAACTTTAGCACATATAGGGTTAATAGTAATTGGAGTTAAAGGATTAAGCAGACAAGGACTAGGAACTAAAACCTTAGTATTAATATATGATGGATGTTGGACTACTAACATAAAGCATGCTATTAAAGTAGGAGAAGAAGTAGATATAAATGAAAAAAGTAGCTTATTATATTGCGCTCCTAATTTACTGAAAAGTATAAAAGATTTAAAACAACAAAAATAGGAATTCAAACTATAGGATATGAAGATTATATCAGAGATAATTTAGCTCTTAGTATAAGAGTATTAGGAAGATTAACTAATAATACTGGAACTTATTATAAATTAAATATAATGGCATCATACAATCGCTTGCCGCCAAAGGAGTTAAAATGATAAATCCCATGCAAATACATGGAAATGAATTAGCAAGTTTAGAATGGGACTTAAGTAAACATGTTCAAACAAAGGATAAAATAATTAGACCCTCAAAAAGTCTAATCTAAGAAAATTCTAAAGGAAAATATGCTGAGATTCACAGAATGCACCAGTACAACTAAAGAAGAAAATGAAGAAGAATATGAAAGTGCTTTAATAAACAGAACTCATAGATTTAGAACACACAAAAAAATACCTTTAACTAAACAATTGATAGAATGGCAAGAAATTCAAATAGAAAAAATTAAAGAAAAATTGGAAGATATTAAAAGAAAAAACCAACAACAAAAAACAAATGGAAATGTTTCCTATGGATACTATAGAAACTCTGTAAAATACAAAAAAATTAGAAGAATTTGGGGAAGAAGGTTGGTACACTTATTCTAGTGAGTCAGAAGAATCTGAGAATGGAAAAGAAACGATTATGAATCAATTTCTCCAGGACTATCAGAATGTATGTATTAATGATGGAGAAATTGAATTAAGAACTCAAGAATTATTAAATACTCGAATAAGCCCAATAAATATAAGAGATCAACTTGATAATATAATTTTAGAAATATATTCTATGGGGAAATTTGTTAGGCCCTTTGGGCCCCTAATTAAGCTCTGATAGCATTTGTTGGGCCTTTTGGGCCCTCACCCAAGCTCCAAAACCACTGTTGGCCCCCTTTGGGCCCCCAAAAGGGACTTTAAACAACCAAATTAAGGTTTTCCCATTAGCCTATATATAAGTCACTAACAACCTCTACGACTGATGTGGGACAAACCCAACAACTCCCCTTCACACATCGGGCGTGCCCCGAAACCATCAAAGTCTGACACACTCCCCCTTAAATCAGATGGCACCCACCTGGCAAACTCTTCTTCAAATCATCAGGTGGAACCCATGAAGGAAACAACAACAATCGGCATATGCAAACCCGACTCGAACTTGGCTCTGAGACCACTTGTTAGGCCCCTAATTAAGCTTTGATACCACTTGTTGGGCCCTTTGGGCCCCACCCAAACTCCGAAACCACTGTTGGACCCTTTGGGCCCCAAAAAGGACTTTAAACAACCAAAGGAAACTCACAATAAGTGTCACGGGCCTCTCTTAATCCAAAAGTTAACTCAAGAATGAAGGCTTTCTCATTAGCCTATATACAAGTCACAAACAACCTCTAGCACCGATGTGGGACAAACCCAACAAAATTAATAACAGACAAAATAGAATCTAGATTAAAACAAAAATATAATTTAGAGTTAGTAAACGATATAGATAAAGGGAAAATACCTCTATCGGAATTAGAAAAACTCCCTGAAGAATTAAACAACCCAAAAGAAACTACTTATATGATGGCTATAGGAGAAACTTCTAAACGATCTAAAAGAGATTTTGAAGAAATAGGTAGAAGAGGAGTAGACAAAAGGGCTGAGAGACCCCCATGGGAAGAACCTAAGCATAAATATCAGGAAGATGTTCCACTCTGTAATATGGGAACTAGATATCCTATAGGACATACATTTAGTGGTAATCTATTAATATTAGAAAGGTCATCTCCACAACTTTGGGTAGATGAAATACTTGTATGGGAGCAAAATGCTATAAGAAGATGGCAATCAAATGAAAAATCAAATATGGATATGTTTAGTTTTCTACAAACAACCTTAGGAAATATAGTCTTAGGAATCTGGCAAAGAAAGAAAATTTCTAACCCTCAACAAATAATAGAGTTAAAAACTTTAGGCCCTAATCCTTATAATTTCACTATCTTTATAAGAACTTTAATCTTAGGAATTGATCCAGCAAGAGAAAATACTATTTTACAAGACACAGCTATTAGAAACTTAGAACAATTAACTATAAAAACTATTGATTTTATATTACCTTTTAGTAATGATTTTGTATCTCTAATAGTAACTGCTGGAAAGGCTTTTGATGATGAATTATGTAATAAATATTTTGTGAAACTCTCAGGAGATTTAGGAAGACAAATACATAAAGAATGGGATAAAAATTATAAAGATAGTCCTGGATTAGGAATTGGGCCTAGAGTTCAATTCACTTTCCTATTTTTAGCTAAAAAATGTAATGAAATAGCATTACAAGAACAAATAAGAAAACACTCTTATTAATTTTGTAAAAAGGCTATTTATGGACCACAACAATATGGAACTAGATCTCCTCACATTAAAAGACAGAAACTTAGAAAGTCTATCACCTATAATAAAAATAAACCTCCTAATAGACAAAAGGAGAAAAATTATGTAAAAAAAAGTACTAGAAAAAAATGTCAATGATTTATTTATGGCAATGAATCTCATCTACCAAATATCTATCCTAAACGACAAAATAATAGGGAAAGAGCAACATTAGTAGAAAATTTGGATGCAGATGTAGTATCACTAGATTTTTTGTTGACTCAATATATAGTATTGTATCTAAATTAGAATACATTGAAATAGCTCCTATACAATACAGTTTGATAAATGAAAAAAAGAAAATTGCATACATAATTGGGAACAAGGAAGTGGTAGCGAAGCGATAGTATTCCCTATAGTATTTGTACCCTATACCCTGAAATAAGAAAACGGTATCAATGCATAGAATGTATGCAAGAAATATGCTTTATATGTATAAAAAATATATATAATATAGAAACAACAATAAAGCCTTATAAAGAAAAAATAAACATAGAAGCTATGAATGAAAAATTAAAAAAATTAGAAAGAAATATAAATTATATAGATCTAAGACTTAAAATTATAGAAGAAAAGTTAGATCAACACACAAATCATAAAAATAAGGGAATATTTATAGAAGATGCTTGCAAAGCTGCTAGTGTAAGTTATGAACATAAAGATGAAACCATCATACCTATCTCTAAACAAACACAGTCTACTTTAATAAAGGTAGAATGTAGAATATGGTTAACTAATAATAGTTTTATAGATACCATGGCTACAATAGACACAGGATGTTCTACTAGTATGATCAATTAAAAGGTAATCCCTGAACATTACATGTTAAACTAGATTATCAGGTACATACTCGCAGTGTTGAAAATAACCCTCTTACTATAAGTCATAAAATAGAACCCAAATCTATACAATTTAGAGACTTTTTAGGAAGGTATACTACAAAATATGATCTTCAACACATACATGTAGCACCTAAAGAAAATAATTCTCAAGAATTCCTATTAGGATTAAATTTTCTCACTTCTAATACTGGAGGAATTCTTATAAATAATACCAGTTTAACTATGTTTAAAAATCATCACCAATTTCCTACTTATTAATGTAAAAAACAATCAGAGTTGCTTGCCAAGCGTGGTGGACCTGCTCTGCTCGACTTTTTATGTAAAACAAAAGAAGATAAAGAAATTGAAAATGAAACTTGGAAATTAGCATACCAGCATGCTTATTTTATTATAGGAAAATGAGATTTTACAAAAGAAGAAGTTATTAACATACCAATAATGAGAGAACTAGGAAAATTGGGACTTATAGGAGAAGATATATCAAAAAACACATGTACTCATGAGTTTGGACTAGATATCAAAAATCCTGATCTAGTATAAGAACAACCAATTTAATGTATACCCCTGATGATATAGAAGAATTTAGCAAACAAATACAAGAAATGTTAGACTTAAAATTAATCATAAGATCAACTAGCCCACATAGATCACCAGCATTTATAGTAAGAAATCATGCTGAAATAACAAGAGGAAAGGCTAGAGTAGTGTATAATTATAAAAGATTAAATGATAATACCTTTGATGATGAATATAATTTACCACATAAAGATAGCATATTAAATCTAATACATGATAAAAAGATATTCAGTAAGTTTGATTTAAAAAGTAGATATAACTAAATAAAAATGAAAGAAGAAGATAGAAAATGGACTGCCTTTACGTGTCCTAAAGGATTATTTGAATGGAATGTTTTGTCATTTGGATTAAAAAATGCACTAGCGATTTTCCAAAGATATATGGATAGTTTATTTACAAATTTTCCCTTTTGCATTACTTATATAGATGATATTTTAGTAGCATCTTATAATATGAAAGAACATATTAAGTTTGTAGAACAAGTTCTTAGTACTATAAAAGAAGCAGGAATAGTAGTATCAAGAAAGACAACTGAAATAGGAAAAACTTTATAAACTTTTTAGGTATAAAAATAGGAAAAGGTATAATAGAATTACAGCCTCATATAGTACATAAAGCTTTTAACATTCCTGATAAAATAGAAAATAAAAAACTGTTACAAAATCTTTTTTAGGATTATTAAATTATGCTAGAAAATTTATCCCTAACTTATCCAAGTTACTTGGACATTTATATGGAAAGTTAGGAAAAAATAGACAAATATATTTTAATCAAGAAGATAAAAAACTTGTACAAGAAATAAAAATGGCCATAAAGAAAATTGCTCCAATAGAATTACCCTTAATAGAAGAATATAAAATAATAGAAGTAGATGTTAGTAAAGATGGATGGGGAGCAATCTTACTAACTAAACCAAATAAATATGCTGATAAAAATACCAAAAAAATAAGCTATTATGCTTCAGGAAACATTAAAAATCAAAATTGGACCAGCTTAGATATGGAAATACAAGGAGTAATAAATGGAATAAATACATTTAGATTATATTTGGATAAACAATTCACGATAAGAATAGATTGTGAAAACATAGTCAAATATATAAATAATCAAAATAGTAAAAGACATAACAATAAAAGATGGTTAAACTTTCAAAATGCAATTCAAGGTATGGGTTATGATATAAAATTTGAGCATATCACTGAAAAGAATAATGTGCTAGCTGACATTTTATCAAGGAAATTTGCAAGAATAACCAAAAAATTTGAATCAACCCTAATTCTTGTAGACAGTATTCAAGGCACCTGGTTAAGTACTACGTTCAAAACCAATATTGAGTTTGAAATCTCTAAAATTCAAGGTTATGGTTCCTTAAAAACTAAGGGTTATGGTTCCTTAAAAACCAATAAAAATGAGATACAAGCTAGATTAGTAGCAATATTCTTATTATTACAATGATGGTCTAGGAAAATGGCTTCTTCTTGAAGAATGATGGCAAAAGAATACAGAAAAAGTTTGCAGCCCAAAGCTATAGCCTTACATCACAAGCCCACTAGACTGTACAACTTTGGCCCATATCAACTCTTCTCTTTCAACGAGAATAGGTTTGAGCCACCAGCCCATGTAAAGCTTGATGAAAACCAGCTTGTCCTACTTGATAACCTTTGGAACAGTAAAACACAATTTCATAAACATAAGACTCTCTAGGCTCTCAGCCAATATCTCTCTTCTATTCAGAAAATGCCTGCCTCAAAAAATTTTAGTCACTATGTGGTGGTTAATGGAATTGAAAAAGGAGTCTTTGTTAAATGGACGTCAGTAAAAGCAATTATCTATGGACATGACTGGCTGATATACAGAGGATTCTATACTCTATCAGATGCCCTGAATTATGCTAGAGATAAGATTGGCCCAGACTTTTATATTGAAGAAGGAACTCCAGTTGAACTATTTCAGGCCAACTATGAACTAGAAAATCAATTGCAAGAGATCAAAAATGAGGAAGTTAAAAAATTAAAGGAGCTACTTACTCTTACGGAAAAAGGAGTAAAAGAACAAGAGCTTGAGATACAAGGGTTAAATAGCCAGTTGATGCTAAAGGAGGAAGAAATAAATAGTCAAATAGTAGAAAATGCAGATTACATGGTGAAAATAGCAAAGCATCAAAATAAAGGACTTCCCTAATGTAAGAGAACGCTGGAATGTTTATTGGTTTCGCCTTAAAATGCCACAATTTACTTGTATCACTCTTCAAGCTCTCTTTGAAGCCTTTCCAGAAGTTGAAGTAATAATAAATGAGAAGGCTAAAAAGGCATTTTATGAAGACATGACGAAACTACAAAATTTTCTGATGGTATGTGAATATGCTGGATTATACAAGGGAGTTATGGTTACTCAAGAATATTTCTATTTCATGGAGCAACCGGCAGGATTCTTAAAGGCACAAATCAATATGTCACAATGTACTATGCCCAGAGATAAGTTGATCAGGTTATTTGATTATGGGTTGATTGACCATATTATTTTCAATCAGCCTAAAGAGACTTATATGTTTGGAAACAAGATAAAATTAACTGTGGGAAGTATTACCAAATCTGAGTTAGTGCAAGCTCAGATTTATTCTTTTCCTCCCAGAAGTTACGGATTAACAGAGGAACTTGCAAAACATGAAATTTTCATTGTCCCTATTTCATTAGCTCGGTATACTATATGCACTCCTAAAGACATTCAGTTCATGGATAATATGGAGTTTTACTTATTCCTTGAGCAAGAAAAACAGAGATGTTATCAACCCCTCTAGTACAATTTCAATTTGTTAACAGAAGGACACGCTATGCAGATCTAGGGCCCCAGTAATTGGAAAATCAAAATTCCTTTCATAGGTGAAGAAAATTCTTTAATAGAGGATGACGTAGTAGAGCAAGATCCAAGAAACAGAGCGCCCATGGCTTTATCAAGTTACTTGCATTCAACTACATGGCAAGAGAAAGGGTTCAAGGGCATAATGGAAATAATTATTATGTGAGACATGCAGTACACAACGACAATCCTCCTGATGATGAAGAAGAAGATCATCTCGAAGAACATAACAATCTTCTGGTCTATGATGAGGGCATTGATGACGATGAAGAATATGATAACGAGGATTTTCAGGAAGCACAAGGGGAAGATTTTGATGATCCTGAAGATTCGGATTACGACCTAGACTGATAACAGAAAGTAGATTCCTTATCATTACTTTCACTGTTAAGAATATTTTACTTTTACGTGTCATGTTTATATGGTCAGACGTCAATCCAAATATTGTATATAAGTCGGATGTATCTATAGATTGTAATCTAGTTGAATCCAAACTCTATATAAGGATTCATAGGGTGTTGCAAAAGCCAAGTCTTCGAAGGGGTCGATGCAGCTTGGAGTAGTAAGGCTTGAAGGTGTGATAAGATCATGGAGATCTTAAAGTTTGTAAGTAAATGCTTCATAAAAGTATTTTGTAAAAGTATTGTTATTTATCTTTGCTTATATATAAAAGTAAATTTGTATGTTTATGAAACTTTGTGCTATTTGACTTAAATTCAGAAGATTTAATTAAGCTTGGGATTCTCAAAAAGGCCTCTGAATCCTAGACGAAGGCATTTAGGTGAGGTGTTGTGTGGCCAAAAAGTCTGTCGGAACATGCCAAAAGAAGCAGTGAGCTAATCAAACCTTATTAATTTAAGGATAAGAAGCGAGTAAATGATTAGTATAGAAATAATATTACTCGGAACTTTTGTAATAATAATTATAGCAGTAATAGTCTGTGTAAGTTATTATATGTACTTTAGTATTATTATAGCTAAACATAAAACACAATTAATAAGTTTGCATATATATAACCCCATAATAAGTTTAACAATAGTATCATTAATAACTTTAATTTTCTTAATCTATTTTGTATTATTTTGTATACTTTTAAAGAAAATAATATACATAAAATTCTAAAAAAAGGAAGAATTTAAAACCTAGACACTAGGACCAAACACCTCCTCTTCTTAATTTTCATGCATTCATATGTCTTTTTAATTGATAATAAGCTGGATAATCATGAGAAATAAAGTCTGAAATAAAAAATAAACAACAAGAACTGAACTGGAAACTGGAATCCCGTCCATGGCGAGTAGTCTGAAATTTTGGCAAGATGGGCGACCGTAAGAACGATTTCAAGGCAGCCCTCACAACCCCGATGACCTGTCTAGCTGCTGGGTCGGAGGGAGGGCTTGCCATGTCCCTAGTTTTCGGTGGGTGGCAGAATTGCAACGGTGAATGGGCGGAGTTGCAAGGGTGATGGAAGTGGTGACGTTCTAATGCAATAGATGCTGTAATGGATGTTCAGAGGGGTAGACACTGGTTGTGCTTCGTCAACAACATCATGGGTTCCTTCACAACAATTTAGGCTGCCAGAACAATCCACAACAGATGACCTTCTCACCGGAATTCATGGTGGTGAAGTGCAGAAGTGGGGAGAACGACCATACTCCAAGCAACGTCCAAAGGTGGCCAATCTTTCCTGTTTTGATGCCAGCCTGAGGTCGTGGAACAACTGAATTGGAGCAATGTGCAAGAAAGGAGGGGTCTTGAGGCTAGGAGAAGAGGAACATGCCTGGTTTGGTGCAGGACAGCGTCTTGGATTGCTGCTGTAAAACACGCACATGAGGCTTCCTCGCTTGCTGATTTTATCTTGTTGTTGTTGCTTTGTTGGGATGTTTAGATGGTTGTTCAGTTAGGTTGCATAGGGAAGAAGAAGAAGGGCGTGATCTAAGTTGTTCCAAGGACGAAGCTGGAAGAAGAGAAGGGGCGACGGGAAGAAGAAAAAGACGGTGGCACTTTTATAAATATGGGTTGACTCGATAACGACTCTAATTAAAAAATAATACGAACTCGTAATAAATCTTGAAAAATAATTATTTTAATAGGTTATGGGTAAAGTTACTAAACTAATTAATTATTGCACAAAATCGCCACGAGTAATAAAAAATATGGTAAGGATAAACGATCGATAATTAATCGGTGCTGCACAATAAGCGATTAAATTAAATCAGATGATTATAAGTGAATAATAAAATAAAGATTTTACCGCTATCATATTAAATTTTATATTAGGTAAATAAATTGATTATTTTAATAACAAGTCAGTAATGTAAAAAATGGGTTATTAAACTATAATCGGGAAAAATATCACAAGCGTCGAACCTAAATAGTATAATGGAAATCAATGAAGTTCAAAACTTTATTGAGTTGAATAATTTAAAATAATTGTATTAGTAATATCTTTGAATTAGAATATACAAATTATTTTAAATAATTTAATCGAACAACTTAATTAATTAAATTGCTATGAATAATGATAGCGATTAAAGATTATAACCGAACGAAAATATACTAATAATATTAATTAAATATTTTTTTATAAGTTAATAATTATTTAAGCATTTGGCAAGTGTTAATAATGATTTAGATAATTAATTTAAAATATAAAGTAGGACTTAAATAATTATATCACATGAATAATTAATTATCTCACTAAATTTGTTGAGAATTTAATATTTAATATTTTCGAATTATTACATGTTATGTTGTCAAAAATTTCAATATATTAGACATTTAGTTGCATGCATTCTTACTCGAATAAAATTATACTTATGTATAATTTTATGTTCTCGTTCAGATTAGGATCGTTGGTCACAGCTGCGTGTTCGAAATATCAAGGTTCGTATAATTATTGGAAATGTTGTATTTTCCCAAATTGGTAACCTTTGTTGGCACTAATATCAGAATGAACTGAGAGATAATGACTAATCTAAGAGACCTGGGAGACCACCTAATCTCATAATGAACTGGGAGACGATCACTAATCTCAGAATGAACTGGGAGACGATCACTAATCTCAGAATGAACTGGGAGATAATGAATAATCTCAGAATGAACTGGGAGATAATGACTAATCTCAGAATGAACTAGGAGATAATGACTAATCTCAGAATGACCTAGGAGACCACCTAAGTCTCAGAATGAACTCGGAGAAAATTTCTAATCTTAGAATGACTTGAGAGACAATTACTAATCTCATAATGACCTGAGAGACTTTTACAAATCTCAGAATGACCTGATTGACAATTACTAATCTTAGAATGACCTGAGAGATAATTACTAAAAGACTTGTGAAACGATAATAAAGACGGGTAAAATGATAATAGGGATTTTATTGACATGTTTCATTTAATTATGTGGCTTAGTGTTTTTATAACTAATGCAGAATTGCCTCCACAGGTGAGCAGCTTTGGACTGAAGAATAGAAGTGTGGTTGGTGGTTCTTTTACCAACCTAGGTATGGAGAATCGATAATAAAGTTGGGCTTCCTTATTATTCTCTTGTGTAATAAATGTGGCTATGGGAAACGGTTCGAGACTATGGGACGGTTATTTTATATATTGTCATATGCATCAGAACTTATTTTTATGATCTATGAATTTTAGACTTAATTTCAGTATTAAAATTCATATTCTGGAATTATTATGTTCTTGCATGTTACGTTTACATTATTACATATTTTAGGTAACACCCGGTCAGCTTCGGGCAGGTCGTTACAGATATATATTAATCATGTAATTGCATGCATTTTTTCTTGAATAAAATTATACTCGTGTATAATTTTATATTCTCATTTAGATTAGGATTGTTAGTCACGGTTGCAGGTTCACTTACGAAATACCCAGGTTCGTATAATTATTTGAAATGTTGTATTTTCCCTTTTTGGCGACCTTAGTCGGCCTAAGCCCAAGTTCGACCACCATGCACTGAGTGCAACCGGGGTCAAGGAATTGACTCAGTCTGACACGGGGCTGCACCCTTTAAAATTACTATGTGGTAGTCTTGGTTGACTTGAGTTCATATCTGACCACCATGATCCTAGCGCAACCGGGGTCAACTCAATTTGACGTAGACCAGCACCCCCTAAATGATTGAATACCTGCCCCCATGACGAAAGGGGTGACAGGGTGCAATAGCGCAAGACGGCTCATTATGCACTTGTGATACCGAGAGGGTGAGTCAATGACAAATATCGGTAACTACAGGCCGTGGGCCACATAGCGTGTGTGCGCATACATGGGATGGTAGCTAGATAGGGTGGCCACCCCTCCTAGCATATTAAGAGTTCGGCATAGGCTCATAACTACTAAATGTCTCGTGAAATGGTAATAGGAATTATATTGACTTGTTTCATTTAATTATGTGGCTTAGTGGTTTTATCACTAACGCGAAATTGCCTCCGCATGTTCTTGAAGTTATGTTTACATCAATTATATTTTAAGTAACACCCAGGCCGGTTCGGGCGGGTCATTACATCATGGTTTGAAGGAGTATTATTGTGATTCATACATATCTCAATACAACTCACTCTCTTATTCAAGAAATCTGTAAAAATGTGTATACTCATATAATAGGCTTAGGAAAGAAGAGAGCTCAGATTGAGACTGTTAAAAGTCAAAACTAACTCGAGTCCTAAAAATGACTTTATAGGCAAAAGTTGAGGCAATAGCCCTGAACTAAATCTAGTAGGCCCACGGGGGCACAAACCAGTGATCCGAAATCCCTAAGTTGGAGCTAGATGAGATACCATGAAAATTCCTAAATGGATGTTAAACCCTGCAACGACCTAGATCTAAGCCTAAAATCTTGGCTAACTCATAAAAATCATATGTAATTCATTCTCTACTATATCATATCTGAAAATATCATATGCATGTCAGGCATACTCAACCTCAATAACATGCTCATATATCCATCTAGGCCTCGTACTTATATTCTTAAAATTGTTCTAGTTGAAGCTTTCTTGAATCGACCTGAGACTAGCCCGAACTGGGTAACCTACAAGAAGGTAAGGCCCTAGCCCAAAACTGGGATTTTACACCCCCTATCCATCCCGACCGGTGGTGACCCCAGCCAAACCATCGTCAGACCTATCTGCCCGTGATCATGTCTATCACTTAGAGCCCACCAGTCCATGCCCGAGTCCGCCAATCCGAGCACGTGTTCGTGTCCATCAGTCCAGTTCATGTCCGCCCAGTCAACCCAACCTATTTTCCAGTTAACCCAAACTAGGTTGGTTCAGCCCATTTCACTCCATCTGGTATATCTCGGTTCGGTACGGTTTAGCTAATTTTCGGATCATTTTCCTTTCTTCTTGCCCCGTTTTCGGTAATTTTAGAACCTTTATATCAGTTTAGATGCATATTCACCTGGTTTAGCATGTTTGGTTGTTATGATAATTTTTTCTATTTATTATTTTATTTATATATTGTCATTATTCATTTTGTATTATTTGTGTATTTATTGATTATAATGCATGTTTACATGATTACATATTATTATTAATGATATATTTACATATTAATATTAGCTACTAAATTGAATATATATATATATATACTTATTTATTTCTTGATTTATCTATTTATTTTTTCACGTGTATATTATTATTTGTTTGAATTTAATTAGGTATTATTGTATTACATAACATTGATATTTTTTATATTTATGTTTAATGAGTTTTAACTATTTATTTATTTATTTATTAAATTACCATATATATATATATATTATTTATATGTTTACTTTTGTTTACTCGTGTATTTAAATAGTATAATCAGATTAGTATTTTATAATTACTGTATTTATGTTCATGCGTTTATTATTTATCTAATTATTTACGAATGCATTTCTATGTTTATTTATTTATTTATTATTTTATGCCTCGATTTGTGTGCCATGTAGTTAGTTATAGGTTTCTTAGTATTGTTTTCTTTATTACAATGTATTGATGTTATGAGCACACACCACAAACATGCATCATATAGAGACATTTGTATTTTACTTTGCAATGGTTTTCAGTTTAGTCTGAGCTTGCCGTAGACGTGTCAATGTGCTTCGAACTTTGACTATAGGTTTGTAAGGCTCTCCCTTTATTTATCTCTATTTGACTCCCTGAGTGTTGAGTTTAACAGTGTTTTAGATGCAAGACGGCATCAATTACATTTTATCGGATCCCTCCGATGTCGGGCCATTTCAATGTGCTTTTTGCACATGTTTAATAAAACTACAACAATGAGATCCCATTTGGTTTTCGAACTAAAGCTCCAGAAATATATGATACATGCCTCTTTCCTAAACCGATTATATAAGTACTTGTATTTTTACGGATTTCACGAATGCGAGAGTGAGCAGTATGGAGATATGTATGGACTACACTAGTACTTCCTCAAACGCTGAGGTAGTGCAGTGTATGAGGGTACTACTTAACGCAACAATTTTATGGAATTTGTGGCACTAACATAACTATTCCTTTTGCCACTTGAGTACCATGGCTGGTGAAATATAGAAGATGTGAAGGCGTACGTGTTGTGTAACACGCTGATTTCGGTTCACTTGAGAACCGAATTCGAAAGTTATGATCGGGTCGAGTTATATTTAAAGATGCCAGTCGGTAAGCTCAATCGATAAAATAGATCGAAACAACCCTCTTGGTGTCTTGACAGTGGAAGACATTATTAGATATACATCAAAATATATCAAACACAAATAAAAGTAAGAAAGACGCAATTGCATTGAGCTCAAGTGTGTGTAGTGTTTATCTGTCCTCCCACCAAAGACAACTCAAGATTGTAAGACATACATATATAAAATGAAAAACCTTAGTAACGAGTATTACTAGTCCAGAAAATAACTAGTGCAAATTGGCAAATGGGTATTACATTACCCACTCAAACTTAAAAAACTTTAGAATTGCCTCACACTGGGCGGTAAGCAAGCCTACTTAAACAAGTGTCAACTCACATGCACAGCTAATATTCATATTCATAGATACAACGCTTACGCCCTCACATCTTCCATATTTCGCTTGCCACAGTATTCTAGTCATAAAAGGAACAGTTAAGTCATGCCACAAATTTCAGAATTGTGTTGCATTACACAATACCGTCATACACTGTACTACCTCACTGTTTGGAAGATTACTTGTGCAAACCATACATATATCTATACCGTTCACTCTCTTATTCGTGAAATCTGTAAAAATGTGCGCACTTATATAATAGGTTTCAGGAAAAGGCTTATATCATAAATTTTTGGAGGTTTAGTTCAAAAATCCACAAGGGATCTAATCATTTAGTTAAAAAACACGGCTAAATGACCCAACATCAGTGTGATTTGATAAAACACCGCCGATGTCATCGTGCATCTAAAACACGATTAAACTCTACACGCAGGGAGTCAATTAGAGAGGAGAGTTCTACGGACTTGTGGTCCAAACTCCAAGCGTATCTGAATATCTACAACGAGCTCGAACTTCGAAACATGCATTAGAACCCCCTACAAAGTAAAATACTAACATCTCTATATGATGCATGCTCGTGGTGTGTGCTCTTATCATCAATACATCCTACAAAAGAAAACAATGCTAACAAACCTACAACTAAACAGGTGACATGAAAATCGAGACATAATAATAATAAATTATAAATAAATAAATAAACAAGAAAATACACTCATAGATAATTAAATATATAATAAATACAAGAACATGAACGATACTCTAATCATTAAATAATAATATAATTATACTATATAAATATATGGGTAAACACAATTAAATACCAACATATACTCATGTTAGTGAAGATATAAATAAATAAATTTATATCTATATAAAATAATCCAATAAATAAATAAATAAACAAACAAATAGTTAATAGTCATTAATAATTAATATTAGTAATATTAAAGTCATACAATATAAGAATATGTAACGACCCGCCTGAACCAGCCTGGGTGTTATTTAAAATATAATTGATGTAGACATAACTTCAAGAACATGAATTCTAATACGGTAATAAGTCTAGAATTTATAAATCATAAAATTAAAACATGTTCTGATAGCATCTGACAATGCATGAAATAAACTAACTCAAAGTCCCACAGTCTCGTGTCGTTTCACATAGCCACATTTATAGCACAAGAGAATAAAATGGAAGTCCAATTTATTATCAATTCACCAAACCTTGGTTGATCAAAGAAACACCAACCACACTTTTATTCTTTAGTCCAAAGTTGTTCACCTGCAGAAGCAATTCCATGCTAGTGATAAAACCATTGAGCCGCATAATTAAATTAAACAAGTCAATATAATCTCTATTATCATTCCACGAGACTTTTAGTTGTTATGAGCCTATGCCAAGCTCTTAATATACTGGGAGGGTTGGCCACCCCATCCAGCTACCATCCCATGCATGCGCACACACGCTACGTGGCCCACGGCCTGTAGTTATTGATATTTGCCATTGACTCACCTCGCGCTATCACAAGTGCATAATGAGCCATCTTACACCACTGCACCCAGTCACCCCTTTTTGGCCCGGGGGCAGGTATTTAATCTTTCAGGGTGTGCTGCCCTGCGTCAAATTTACTTGACCCCGGTTGCGCTCGGTGCATGTTGATCAGTTATGAACTCAAGTCAACCAAGACTCCCACATAGTAATTTTAAAAGGTGGGGCCCCGTGTCGGACTGAGTTAATTCCTTGACCCCAATTGCACTCGGTGTATGGTGGTTGAATCTAGGCTCAGGACGACGAAGGCTGCCAAAAAGGGAAAATACAATATTTCAAATAATTATACGGACCTGGATAGTTCATAAGTGAACTTGCAACTGTGACCAACGATCCTAATCTGAACGAGAACATAAAATTATACCTAAGTATAATTTTATTCATGTAGAAATGCATGCAACTAAATGTCTAATATGTATCATTCAACAATATTAAATACTAAATTATTCATGTGACATAA
Organism: Piper betle; assembly: GCA_033002965.1. Classification (NCBI taxonomy): domain Eukaryota; kingdom Viridiplantae; phylum Streptophyta; class Magnoliopsida; order Piperales; family Piperaceae; genus Piper; species Piper betle. The sequence goes on from JAURVB010012777.1 coordinate 126,999, forward strand.
TCATTTAAATCCTACTTTACATTTTAAATTAATTAGCTAAATCATAATTCACATTTCACTAATGATGAAATAATTATTAACTTATAAACAAATATTTAATTACTATTATTACTATATGTTCCTTTGAGATGATAATTACTTAACCACAATCTTTACCATTTAATTTATGCTTTAAATTTTTAATCACTATCATTATTAATAGAAATTTAATTAATTAAGTAGTTCGTTTAAATTATTTAAAATAATTTTTACTATCCTAATTCAAAGATATTACTAATACAATTATTTTAAATTATTCAACTCAATAAATGTTCAAACCTTATTTATTTTCATTATGCTATTTAAGTTCTTTTTACATGATTATAGTTTAATAATCTATTTTCTACCTTATTAATTCACTATTAAAATAATCATTTTATTTACCTAGTATTAAATTTAATATGGTAAAGATGAAACCTTTATTTTGTTAATCACTTATAACCATCCGATTTAAAATTAATCGCTTGTAGTAGGGCGATTGATTATCGATCGTTTATCATTACCGTATTTTTATTACTAATGGACATTTCGTAAGATAATTAATTACTTTAACAACTTTAACCCATAACCCATTAGAATAATTATTTTCAAAGATTTATTATGAGTTAGTATTATTTTTAACTCGAATGGTGTCAAGTCAAGCGTATATTACAGATCTACCATCTTCTTCTTCCCCAACGATCTTCTCTTCTCCTACCTTCATCTTTGGCACCAAAACTGGTCACGACACCTTCTTCTTTAATCCAAAACCAGATCGCGTCCTTAATTAACTGCTTCCCTTCACAAGCAATCCAATTGGAAGCCTAAAGCTCGTGCTATACAGCAGCGATACAGCAGCGATCCAAGGCAACACCGCCCTGCACCAAGGTGCATGATGCCTAGCCAGCAGCACCGCCGGGAACACTTCCCTTCTCCCTGCTCGACAGCCCACTATCCAAACCCCATGCAAAGAAATCACAAGATGCTAGGGACTAAAACTTAACTATCCTAATTCAACTGATTACATAGCATAGGACGTTGATGTAGCAACAGCAAAACAAAATGACCTTGAATTGATGAAACAGCAAAAAAATAGCATGGCGATCATAAAATGCATGTTTACAGGAGAACAAAACAGCAACCAAAATGAGTAAAAGAATGACAAGGAAAGCATACCGAACAAGACACAAAGACGAGGTGTAAGAACGTCGCCAAGAGAGGAGAGCAAAAAGGAGAAAAAGATGAGAATGACGGCTAGGGTGAGGAAAAGGAGAAATAGGTGTCTAGGGTGAGGATGATGCCCTCCTCATAAAATGAAATGAAAATGATGGCTAGGGTATGGGAAAACACCCCAACACCCGTATTTCATTTAACCAAGTAATCGGGTAAGCATAAAATATAATATTTAACCGAGCAGAGAATATATTATAACAATAATATAATAATAATAATACTTTCTCCAACGTTCAATCCTTCCCCGACCGAGTCGAACATATATATATATATATATATATATATATATATTCACAGTCTTTATAGAATACATAATTAAATTCAAATAAATTATAACAACACATAACGAATAAATAAATAATTAAATACAATTTATTAAATGCAATAAGACTAAATAAATATTATTAATAATAAGTAATCATGTAAACATTCATCATATATAATTAACATATAAATAATAATAAATAAATAATAGTGAATAAATAAATAAAACAATAATTAAAGAAAATAATTATAACATCCAATCAGGCTAAATCATGCGAATATGCATCAAAACTACCATAGAGGTTTTCAAATTACCAAAAATGGTGGAAGAACGAACGAAAATGAGCTGAATCGGACAAAATCAAGCTAAACGAGACCGAACCGAATGGACTAAACCAAATAATTAAAGAAAATAATTATAACATCCAATCAGGCTAAATCATGCGAATATGCATCAAAACTACCATAGAGGTTTTCAAATTACCAAAAACGGTGGAAGAACGAACGAAAATGAGCTGAATCGGACAAAATCAAGCTAAACAAGACCGAACCGAATGGACTAAACCAACCCGATTAGGATTAACTGGAAGATGGGCTAGGTTAGCTTGGCAGATCTGGACTAGACGGGTGGACTCGGACATGGGCTGGCGGGTTGGTGTACAAGATCTAGCAGGTAGACGCGGAAGCCAATGTAGGCAGGTGAACGTGACGGTGGCAAAGAGTCCGGTCGGGGGGCGGCGCTATCCGTCACTGGAAAACGCCGATGGTTGGCATCTAGGGTCGCCTCAGGTCGAGTTTGATGGCCCAAGAGACGAGGATCATGTTGGTGGTGGCAGTCTGCGGAGTCCGGCCGGTGGCTGGCCAAAATCGGCGCGGAACCGGAGGTAATACGTCGGTGCGGTTATATTGCCAACGGGGATCACGGGCACGGCAGTGGTCGTAGTGGTCTCAAAATGTAGTCGGCTTTGCCGGAACACAGTCGCCAGCGCCTAACAATGGCCAGTGGCGCCGATGCCGATCTTGGGTATGGACTGACAGCTGGCCACGAGGTAGTCATGGTCGTACCGATCGAGTGGCCGGGGCGAGGCAGAACCTCATCGGTGTCTAGCCAAAGGGGTGGCGGCGGTAAAGGGTGTAAATTGTAAAATCAGAAAAAATCTCTGGAAATATAACATGGTGATGCTTGGGCTGACATGGACATGTCAAATATTGCCACATGGCACAATCAGAATGTTCGACAACTCGTGGTCTAGTGGGGCCCTCCTATGGGAATATGCAATGTAGTTATGGACCAAAAGCTCGTTGATTTGTTCACCGCTCAGTGTGAGACAATTTTGAAGTTTCATATGTTATCGTAGGTAATGCAATACCTATTTGCCAATTTGTACTAGTTATTTTTCGAACATGTAACACTCGTTACTAACGTTTTTATATTATATATGTAGGTCTTGAAATCTTGGGTTGGCTTTGGTGGAGGGACAAATAAACGTGACACACACTTGTGCTCAACGATGTTATTTGTCCATATTTATATTTATATTTGATGTGTTTTGACACATATTTAACAATATATTTCATTCTCATGACATGAAGCGGGTTGTTCCAATCTAGTTTATCACTCAAGTCTTATCGACCAACAACTTTAAAAATGACTCAGTGATCATTTCTGATTCAGTGATCAGGCGAACCAAAATTGGGGTGTTATACTATCTGTCCTCCTACAAATGTCGACTCAGGATTTGCAAGACCTACATATATTATATGAAAAATGTAAGTAATGAGTGTTTCTTGCCGGAAAATAACTAATACAAACTGGGAAATAAGTATTCCATTACCCATGAAAACTTATGACACTTCATAATTGCCTCACACTGGGAGGTAAGAATACATACTCAAACAAGTGCCGACATATTCACCCACTATAACATGCTCATATGGCCATTTGGGCCCATACTCATATTAGGAAAACTGGTTCGCTTCAAGGTCATTTGAACCAATTTGATACTGACCCGAACAGGGAAAAATTATAATCGGGTAAAACTATAAACTGATGTTAGGGTTTTATAATCTTTCCTCCTTACAAAAATTTCATCCTCGAAAATTTTCACATCAACTGTGGTTAGAGGGCTCAACTAAAGATGTCATCTCGTTAGCAAACTGGTAGCTCTCCCTTGAAAGCTACCTACACATGGCCCAAATGGACCAACATGAAGCTTGAACTCTGAACACTGATAAAGCTCGCAAGCTCATTAATAATTTGGCTGGACGGACTACACGTGATTAAATTATCTGGTAAACATGCCATACATGAAGGAATCATCTGTTTAGACAGACCATACATGCTTGAATCATCTTGCTGGACTGATCATGCATGTGATACCAAGAATCCGGCTCCCTCACAAACCAAACCGGTCCGTCATAGGTCCCAAATGGATCTACTCTCGGGATCTCAAGATGAAAGATATTGATCGCTATGCATGGATGAATGCACGGAATCTGTACATGTCACTACATGGATGACATAACAACCAATTCATACAAAAAATAATGGTGATTAAATTGATAAGAATGCCCGAAATAAAACGGACAAAGCCTCACCTAAAAGTTCAATTAGGGGCCACCCTGTCAAATCAACATGTACAAATATATAAAACCTTCAACATCCATTACACAATATTTTTCATGTAAACATTTAAATTGGTCACATCAAAATATTCTACATTTTTGGGTCTCAACCCACCTGCTTATTTGTTCAACATAACATTTATCATGCAATATTTACACTACCATTTATATTTCAAATTCGGTTATTATTATGCATTTCTATATACCAAAATCTTCATCATAATTGTTTCATTTTTTTCAGAATAACATAACAAAACAATTAAAATAGTCAAAACAAACATTCGGTTGGAACGCATGCATGTGTGTGCGCAAGGTAGGCCACTGCTTCTTCGTCCAAGCTGGCGTATCTAATATTCAATCCTCACCTATATATATATATAACGAAAAGCGTTAGTAACAAATGTTACTAGTCCAAAATATAACTACATAACAAACTGGTAAATGAGAGCCAACTCTCATTTCAAAGAAAACTTTTATATACTTCTTGTGAACACTCCTAAGGGCATCTTTTGAGGAGCCACCAGGTTGTAGACCTGGAGGCATCCCGAACTGACTAGTCTACTGATGCCTCTCTCATCATTTTCTCATTTCATTTTCCTGGTCCCTTGGGACTACAAGTATATCCTGAACCCTCTCCTTTCCTCCATAATTCTCCTGGCTTTGAACACGAAAGTCGAGTACTCTTAGGCAGTCGCCTTTAGCACCCTTTGAACTACAAGTCAAGACATGCACTATACTAAATGATACCTGTAATCCTCTACATTTCTTCGGGTGTGAAGAACTCAAAATTGGAGTTGTCAGGATCCCTCCGGACTTGAACAACCCACTAACTAATCCAAAGCCCGCTTTGACTAGCACGTGCACCCGCTCACGGTACGTGCGAGTGGGTTTTCCATTCTCTCATCTAACTGAAAACTTGAGAAAATTATATATAGGTCTAGGAAAGGATTTATGTAATATGCCCAAAGGAGAATATAGTGATCTTATTTTCGAAATCAAACTCAAGGGATCTCATCCTCGATGGTTATTTATCTAGAAAATCGATCAATTAGATGACCCAAGTTATGTGGGATCCAATAAAATGCCACTTAACTCCGTACCTACACATCAAATATAGAGCTAACGCCGACTAATTGAATGATGTATCAAACACACAACACAATCATCATCCAACACCAATTAACAATCATTAGTGTAAAAATAATTCTAACTTATCATATTCATACTAATTTTATTATGTTTTTCTAAGCTACGTTGGAGTCAATTAGCATGCTCAGATTTAATTTACCTAACTAGATCACTAACATTCGTTCACTATCAATCAAATCATGCAAATCATCACTTGATTAGAATTAGACATTTATCATGACAATTAATCAATCTTAGCATGTTGTGTTAATAATCATCAATTTTAAATAATTAAATAAGAGGTAATTATACCTCTCATCGTCAGCAATTGGCAATGGCTAGTGTTTTGTCGCGTATCTCAAAGATTGAATTTGGCACTGGGCAATGCCAAAAATTCAATCGGCTTCAAATGGATGAGTTCGGCAGAGGATCCAACGAAGAACAGTGAATCCAGTTTTCCAGTAGGGTTCTGATGATTTTTTGACGAGTTTCAATTTTTTTCCGGCAGCTTTCCTTCGATTTTTTGATGGCAGTCGCCGGCGGTGTCTACTGGAGAACTAGCGGTGGTATGGGCTACTGTTGTCACCAGCTCAGTAAGCCCGATGTGTCGACGATGTCGACATAGTTGGTGGAAGCGATGGCTCACCGTAAAAGGGCAAAACAGGGGTGGTCGGTGGTGGGTGACGAGATCCGGTCAGGATGGGCAGCGAGGGGTTCCACTGCGGTTGAGGAAGGTTGAGGGAGGGTCGACGATGACAAGGTGGCGGGACTTTGTGGCGTCGATCAGTGATGGGGTGGCGGTGGTGGCAGCGACAAGTAGAGGGTGTGGCATGGTGGCGATCGGGGTTTGGGCCAGAAGAAAAAGGTTGGGGTAATGGTGGGCAGTAAAATCATAAATAAATCTTCAGTCTAGTTTGACTCAATTCAAAAATAATAACTAACTTGTAATAGGAAAAAACAAGGGGTAAATCCCATAAAATATAATATACTCCACAACATCACAATACCATGCTCTATAATGATTAACCCACCCAAACTGTCCAATACCGCGTCCTAATGAGTTATTTGGCCTAAAAATAATTCTACGGTCTAATACTAAAATAATAAAAATCTGGGCATAGTCTCATATACTCTATATGGTGATGTCTTACTGATGTTATCATCATATATTTGGGTACACATGACCATTGTGGTTCATAACACTCGACCAGCCTTGACTCGGTATGCGTGTTCTTAAATTGACCGGTTATGAATATAAAATTCTGACTCAGGTCACGGGTTTTATAACCTTCCCTCCTTATAAAAATTTCATCTTTGAAATCCTAACTCAAGGAGGTTCTACTGAAACTAGAACCTCGATGCAAGACACACATAAGTTGTATCATGTACCCCATCAAGAGTGATCTACATCCTTACTAACTCTAGTTGTGCCGACATGGTGAGTTTTGCTAGTGATGCAATCAATATCAAACCTTCCAGATTCCAAATTGTCTATGCCTATTTTGACATTACCATTGTCTTTCTCCTTAGTTCTCTGGCGACTAATGCTAACTCGACAAAATTATCTAGGTCACCCCTAAGGGCCTACTGGGTTGATCAAGAAGATACTCTAGAGTATTGCAAGGTGCTAATTTGAGCTATATCTGGGAAAAACTATGTCGAGGTGCAAGGCCTACCTACTAACATCTACCCATGCCTCTCTGAACCTCATCAGTGTGAAAACTCAACTACATGCACTCTCAGGAAACTGTATCCTAGGTCCTACGGCCATCCCAAGGTGTGCTATGAGTCTCCTGCTAGGTACGGGTGTATAGGCTAATGTGCTACACGGCTCACTGTCACCATTCTAGATCCAACTCTCACGTGTCCATGTATGAGGAACTAGACCGCTCACCGGGTCCTAGTTGACTTGGTCCTGAGTCAAGTATCTCACTCTTTCTAGAAGAGATCAAGGATAGCCACTATAACTTTACTGCTTACTATGGCTCTGGTGACTATTTATCAACCACTACCTGTAGCTGTAGGGAGCTCTCTGTGACATAATAGAAGCGAGAACACTTGTACATGCACAACGTGTCTCAAGGAGTATGAAAACAAACTCTACATGGAACTATGAAATCCGCATCTAGTCCGTGGGATGTGCTCTGGTCATTGTCTGCTCATCTCAATCATCAAGATAACTGATAATAAAACAAATACATCTAGTTGGGTGAGTGTGTAAAACCCATGATTTGAGTGAGGGTTTTATAGTCCGAACCAGTTAGTTTGACCGTTATTTTTAGTCGGGTCAATTTCAAAACATGCGTACCGAGCCGAGACCTATCTTATGTTATGGATCATGAGAGTCATGTGTGCCCAAGTATATGATGATAACGCTAGTAAGACAGTAGCAGAATGAGTTATCATAATATATGAGAGTATGCCAGATTTTTCTTTATTTGTTTTAATTTAATCGTAAAATTATTTTTAGGCCAAATAACATATTAGGATGCGTTACGAGCAGTTTGGGTGGGCTATTAGTTATAGAGCATGTCATTAATGTGTATTATATTTTATGAGATTTTTTTTATTACGAGTTAGTATTATTTTGACTCGAGTCGGAGTTGAGTTAAATTTTAATTACGAGACAACCATTCATTTTTCTCACTTGACCATCGTTTTTCTCACTAGACCAATCGTTTTTCTCACCTGACCATTGATTATTTTTAACTGACCATTCATGTTTCTCACCTTGACATCTATATATTCAACACTTCTGTCATTCAACCACCACCATCCTTCTCACCCAAGTTCTTCCTTCTTCTTTTTCTTCATTCCCTCTTCCCCACAATCCTCACTCGAGCCAGCCACAATCTTGTCACCGTCATCGTGTGAGTAATGATTAGGTATAGACTTTTATTTGATTTCATTACTAAAAGTTTATAATTATTAGCACAACATGCTAGGAATGATTAACTGTTGTGATAAATGTCTGATTGTGAATGAAATGATGATTTGTGAATTTGATTGATAGTTAGTGTAAAACTCGTGACTCGAGTCAGGGTTTTATGGTCGTTAGCCGGTTGGCCTGAACGTGGTTCGAGTCGGTTCAGCTTTCAAAACACGTGTACGGGGCCGAGGCCGACCGTGTGCACGTGGTATGAGGGTTCATGTATACCCAAATATCGATGATAGCGTCAGATACACATCAGCAGACTGAGTTATCAATAGATATGAGAGTACACAGTTGATGATTTTTATTTTTTTCATCTTGTGACCGTAGAATTAGTTTAGGCCGAATAACGCATTAGGACGCGTTAGATGGTATTGGGTGGGCTATTAGTTATACGGCATGTCATTTAGATGTTGTGGTGTTTTATTTGATTTTATGGGATTTTCCCAATTTTTCTGAATTTTTCTGGGATTTATTCCGAGTTAGTTATCATTCTTGACTCGAGCCGGTATCGAGTCAAGTCTTATTTACAAGTTTGCCATCGCCCTATATTTCCCATCTCCCTCCCCAAACCCCGACATCTTCCCCGCCGCCGCCCTTGACTTTTGCCACCACCGTAGACGCCACCCAGCCCGGCCGTGCCGTCACCTTGCCGCCCCGACAACGCCCGGCAACAGTCCAGCCATCGCGACGCTGGAAATCACCACGATTTCACGGCCGCTCCCGCCGCGATTTTGCCACCGTCTACGCCGGACCGCCGCCACCGTGACGTCGAAGCTTCTCCCCTCGACTTCGCCTACCTTTCCCCCGTGCCTAGCGCCGCCGTCGAGACCGACCGTGGGTCTGATCGGAGCGATTGACTGCCCGACCACACTCGACGCCGCTGTCGGTGGCCATCGCCGCTGCGGCTGCCCTTGTCGTCACCACCATTGGGTCAAGCTCGCCGAGACGGTGCTAACCCCTGCCTCCGATTGCTCCGCCGGAGCAGTCGCCGGAGAAAATGCCGGCCAACCTTCACCGCCATCGTCCGTCGGCACCGAATTAGGCACCGAATTAAGCACCGATCACAAGGTGGTTATTCCTCTTTTTTTAGAATTATTACATACATGTTGTGGTCATAGTAGCGAATTGAAATTCATTTTATTAATTTCATGATTTTAGTTTAATTAATTGTGAATTATGACAAACATGTGATGATTAGCGTAGATTGTGTTGCGTGATGTAAATGCTTGCTAATGTAATTGTTAGTAAACCATGAAATAGTTAATTAAATGCTTGTTAACGAGTTAATTTATGAATTTGCATGAATTAGGTTTTTGCATACTAGTATTAAGTTAAATGGATTAAATTGATTAAACCATTGTCACCTAATTAGAATAGGTATACTTTGAAATTGGAATTAAAAGTGCTAGATAATAAGTAACGTATGAAATCATAAAATTATTAACTTGCTTGACAATTAGAGATTTAGTGTGATTGTTGAGATGATTGTCATGTTTGATTAGATTCATGTATGCATGTGGATATATTAGTTATATAGGCGTGCATCATATATATATGGGCGTTAGTAAATAGTTATGTTCATGCAGGTTCGTTGCTGGAGCCCGCCGTCTAGGCACGAGACTGCACTTGGAGCTTCTGACAGGTCCGTTAGGACACGCTTCTCAGGTTTTATCGCTCTACTCTATCGGTGATTTGATTTATTGATTGTAGACCGTGTCAGGTGGATGATTTATCGGACCCCACCTAACACGGGTCATCTGGTCGATTTTTTCAGAATTAATAACCCTCGAGGATGAGATCCCTCGAGCTTGTTTTAGAAAATAAGATCCACCACAAGTTACCTTTGAACCTATTATAATAAATCCCGACCCAACCCTATAAATAGTTTTATTGAGTTTTCAGTGAGACAAGAGAAGATGAATCGACTTGCACGTGCCATGAGCGGATGTCATGCCAGTCAAAGCGGGCTTTGGATTAGTGCCAGCAGACTATTCCATTCCCGAGGGATCGTGACAACTCCGCGTTTGAGTTCCTCACACCCGGAGAACGTGGAGGTTTACGGTTACTGTTTAGTACAGCGCATGTCTGGACTTGTGGTTCAAAGGGTACTAAAGGCGACCGCCAGAGAGTGCTCGGCCTTCGTGCTCAAGGCCAGGAGTAATATGGAGGTTCGGAGAGGGCATAGGATAAAGTTTTATGTGAAGTAATGAAAAAGAAGTGTCGTGAGTGGCACAGTACCAGATAGATCAGGATGCTGTTGAGTCAGCTGCTCAACGTCTCCTTTGTAGTTGCCCTTTTGAGAGTTCTTGAGGCAGATATATGATTATTTGCTTCCATGAGAGTTTGCTCTCATGTTCCAATTTGATATTAGTTATTTCCAGACCAGTGACACCTATTGCTGACGTTTTTCTACTATATGTAGGTGAGGATGATGATTGGTGTATGCCGGCCTCGACGAAGGATTAGCACTGCATTGCACACATATACCTGGTGCTGCGCCGACTTTCGCATAAGATGTGATGTGATTGGCTGTTGTAGCAGAATTACATATTGGTGTATATATGCATGTGTTTGTGAGGCTTGTATGCCTTGTTTTAGAAATGCTTGGAAAGGTTTTGAGAAAGTTGTAATGATGTGCTATGCTGAAATGAAAAGGAACCTAATGAGCTAAGAATGAGATTGCATGTGGGCTAGACCCAATTACAATATGTGTGGATGGTTGAATTCTCTTGCGATATAAATTATTGTTTTATATATATATACTATATTGTGCCGTATTTTAATAGGTCGTCCCCTTATTGCACTTTTAGGGGAGACTCTGTCCGTTTTATTCCAGGATTTTTATGAATTTGTTGCTATTTTAATTATTTTGGTGTGCGACTATCATCATAGTACTCACGTAGTATCCTGCTAGGGTTTTGCATCTCATTTACATATTGTTTGCGCATTAGCGGCGTGCTCCATCTTGAGACGTCGAGAGGGTTATGTCGTAGCCGTTTAGGTTTTGGGTCAGCCAACTTAATCGGTTTACGAGTAGTATCGATCCTTTGTAACAGTTCCGGTCCTGGTTGAGAGTAAACCGGATTGGGGTGTTACAAGATTGGTATCAGAGCCAACTCTTGACCGATTAAGATGGAAGATACCATTACAGGTCATGTGTGTGCAAAGCTACTCTGAGTCAAGCTGGCAGGTATGTTTTCTTGAATTACTTGTTTCAGTTTACAGATTTCTCACCACGTAGTTGAATGACAGTGTGCACAGGTTTGATTAGTGATTGTCAGTCACCATGGTTAGAGCAACTCGCAGGACTCAGACCAGGGATCCATCTCCTTCTCCTCCCAGGCATACTAGTCCTAGTCGTGCACCCAGTGAGACAGCATCTAGTAGGCCGAGAGATCAACCACCGTCAGGAGAAGCCAATGTGCATGCGTCGACTAGCCACTGTAGTTCTCGTAGTCGCCAGACTGAGAGAGATGCAATCATTACCCAATTGGTAGAGACACAGAGGCAGATACAAGAGAGCCAGGAAGAGTTCAGGAGAGAGCTTCGTTAGATAGCCCTCTCCATAGCTCGAGTTGAGAAGAGGCCGTTAGGAGATGATGGAGTACGAGGAGAGGCCGTTTCTCCCATGGACTACCCGCCGCCGCCTCCTCCCCCATCAGCGCAGTAGGGGACCATCCCTACAGCTCCTCTGGTTGCTCCTCTTCAGACTGGGATGGGCATTCATGATAGTGGACCCCCTGGAGCTAGTAGTGGGCAGACAGCAAGGGGTAGCATACTGGCAGTGGCAATGTCGCCGTCACCACAGTTTGAGATAGGCGAGGGTTCAAATAGATCTACAGACATGAGAGATGGTAGATTTTGGCAGTATGAACAATTTGTGAAAAATGGAGGGCGCTCTTTCCTAGGGAAGCCAGATGCAGAAGAGACTTTCTTATGGATTTCATCCGTGATTGGCGTGTTTAAGAGCATGGCTTGCCCGATGGAACACCGTGTGAGGATTATCACAGGAGCACTTCAAGATGAGGCAAGGATCTGGTGGGATTCAGTCATGGACTCCACTTTTGCTGGCAAGCAACCTCAGGATGTTACCTGGGAAGAATTCAAAGCTGAGTTTGACGGGAAGTATTTTCCCCCGGATGTCAGAAGGAGGAAAGAGAGGGAATTTCAGACTCTTTGACAAGGACCCATGACGGTATCACAGTATGAAGCCAGATACAGAGCACTGGAGAGGTTTGCACCAGACTTTGCACGGATTGAGCGACAGAGGATCGAGCGGTTTTATGAGGGTCTGCACTATGAAATTCATGTAGCCCTAGTTGATAGAACATTTGCTACCCTCGGTGATGTGGTTCGATCCGCGAGTGAGACAGAACGGGTCTTCGCCACTCGACCCCGTCGAGATCAGGATCAGAGGCAACAACATGCCCCTCCCTACCAACCTAGTCAGGGGGCACAACAGAGGCGCCGAACAGATGCTCCAGTTGCAATAAGAGCGATGGATGGACAGGTTTGGGAAGGTGGATACCCAGCCTGTCAGACCTGTGGACGTAATCATGGTGGTGTATGTAGAGCTGGTACAGATGCATGTTTTAGTTGTGGCCAGCCAGGACACCGGGCTAGAGCTTGTCCAACGGCTCAGCGCCAACAGCCTGCCCTTTCAGCGCCGACACAACGATTAGCTCTCCCGGCACCCCCACAGCAGCAACAACAGAGAGGCCACCAGGGCCAAGGTCATGGGCAAGGAGGCAGAGGTCACAACCCACAAAGACAGCAGCAGAGGGGCCAGGGCTGGTCAGAGAGGTATGATGGCTGCAGTGGTGGGACAGGCTAGACAATAGATGGGCCCAGCATACGCGGCACCACCAGCATTGCCCGCCGCCTCGGCCCAACAGCAACAACAGCAGCAACAGCCGCAACAGCAACAGCCTCAACAGCAACAGCCGCAACAGCAACAGCCTGTGAGGATGTATGCAGCCACAGTTGAGGAGGCACTAGCGGACACAACTGTCGTGACAGGTACACTTACTGTTGGCTCAGTACCTGCATTAGTTTTATTTGATACTGTCTGCACAAACTCTTTTATATCGTACATACACACAGATAGGATGGGAGGTGTAACGACCCGGCCCAAAGTGCAACGTAATGGGCTAAGTCATTTCTTTAAAATGGGCACCCCGAAAGTTAAAGATCTCTAATCCATTCCCACTTATAAACAGGATCTTCTCCCAGTAGGTATTAGATGTGGGACTAAGTTGAGGGATCTCACAATCCACCCACCTTAGGAAATTTTGTCTCTGAAATGCCTATTCTTGGCCCGTTGCTAGCCCCAGCCCATGACCTTTCTGGCCTGTGACCGGCAGCCCAGCAAACTTTTCTAATCCAGCCCACCATCAAACACGGAACTAGGTCGGCTCTGATACCATTTGTAACGACCCGGCCCAAAGTGCAACGTAATGGGCTAAGTCATTTTTCACGATATTGTGGGCCTAACTGGCTAGTTGTTACTCAAAAGTAAGTAATTATGTCAAACATTTTTTATAAATAATAACATACATAAACATCCCACAGTCTTGGACCGTTTCCCAGCAGCCACACTTATTTCTCAATTTAAAAGAAAAGGAGTCCTCATATTTATTTTGCTCCATACTCTGGATGTCAATCACCTAATCTTGTATCTGCACACATGCGGAGGCAATTCCGCATTAGTGATTACAACACTAAGTAGTATAATAGATAAAACAAAACAAGTACATTCCACTATTTCCTTATGTTTATTTTAATATGCGGTGGAGCGATTCCGCTATACTCCAAAACAATGCGGAGGAGGTGTCCGCTGTGATCCGCACACCCCGGCCGTAGCCTTTTTATGGGGAGGCTACCACTACCGTCTCCAGTGCCAGTGCCTCGCACACCCCGGCCGTAGCCTTTTTGTGGGGTAGCTATCACTGCACTCGGGTGATTGCAATGCCCCGTTTGTGGGGAAGCTCTCACTACCAATTCTAGTGCCAGTGCCTCGCACACCCCGGCCGTAGCCTTTTTATGGGGAGGCTATCACTGCACTCCAGTGCCAATGCCTTGCACACCCCGGCCGTAGCCTTTTTGTGGAGCGGCTATCACTGCACTCAGGTGATCGCTATGCCCCGTTTGTGGGGAAGCTCTCACTGCCAACTCTAGTGCCAGTGCCTCACACACCCCGGCCGTAGCCTTTTTATGGGGCGGCTATCACTGCACTCAGTGCCAGTGCCTCACACACCCCGGCCGTAGCCTTTTTATGGGGCGGCAATCACTGCACTCTAGTGCGATGGAGGAATCGCTGTGCCTCACTCACCCCGGCCGTAGCCTTTTTATGGGGCGGCTATCACTACTCCAAAACAATATCGATGCATTACATGATTCACACACATAACACGACCCAGTGTCGGACTGAGTCAATTCATTAACCCCGGTTGCACTTCGTGCATGGTGGTCGAATCTGGGCTCAGGCTGACCTAGGCTACGAACAAGGAAAATACGATGTTCTACCTATTATACGTACCTGATTTGTGATTACGTCTGACTGTGATCCGTGAACCCTAATACAGTAATGGGGAGGTCGCCTGGGACGGAGATGAGGGATGAAATACTCACACAGTAATGGGAGGTCGCCTGGGACGGAGATGAGGGATGAAATACTCCCTCCTCCTGCATATATATACACTTCAACCATTCCCTCCATTAAATTCTCATACCCCATCATCCATTGGTATTTCCTAGGTTCAATGACCCCTTCATTAAATTCTCACACCCCATCATCCATTGGTATTTCATAGGTTCAACGACCCCTTCATTAAATTCTCACACCCCATCATCCATTGGTATTTCCTAGGTTCAACGACCCCTTCATTAAATTCTCACACCCCATCATCCATTGGTATTTCCTAGGTTCAACGACCCCTTCTCCTTTTTTAAAGAATAAATGACGGCTAGGGTTTGTGGAAGCACCCTTTCATCATAATTCCTTTAACCGGGTAATTGGGTAATTAACACGGTTCACTTAACCTTTTCACTCAACCTCTTAAATGGTATGGTTCACTTAATTAATGTGTTCTACTCGACTGATTTAATCAGAGCCAGGTTTCCCAAAAGCTCACATCTTATGACTCAAGTACCTTGTTGAAGAGTCTAATATTTTATTTTTCTCCAATAGGGTATGTCATTAGGGAATTAGTGGACTCCCTAATAAACCTAAGTAATCATTGAAAAAAAAATTAATGAACCATAACGGAATAAATTTTAGATGGCAGGCACCCGAAGGAAGTCGAGCCAAGCTGCGCAGTCAGACACAAACCTTGAGAGTGTGTTAGGCCAAATTTTGACGGCCATACAGGGACTAGCGCAGGCTTCAGAAAATACTACTTCTGTTGTTCAGAACATGGTTCAGAGGTTACCGGGATTGGTAATGGGGAATGGAGCTCCAAATTCGGCTGCGGGTCCTAGTAACGTCCCAAATGGGGATCAGGGGAGCGCCCAAGAGCGGGTAGGAATAGCTGACCCGGGCGAGCAAGGAGAACTTCCAAACCCGGTGCCACCGGTAGTCCAACAAGTGGTACTGCCAAATGGGGATGACAGTGATCGATACACTGTAGAGAAATTCCGGAAGAACGGAGCTGAGGTATTCATTGGAGGGACTGATCCAATGAAGGCAGAGAGCTGGTTGGACATTACTGAAAAAGCATTTAGAGCTCTCTCTGTGCCTCATCGCCATCAAGTGAGGTTGGCGACATGCATGCTTCAGGAGGAAGCATCCTATTGGTGGAAGTCCATGGAGAAGACTGTGTTCTATCAACGGGAAATTTCGTCCATTCCTTGGGCGGAATTTGTAACAGCTTTTAATGGACAATATTTTCCTGAGTCTGTTGTCCAGAAGAAAGCACTGGAATTTGCCACTCTAACTCAGAAGGATGATTCAGTCCAAGAGTATGCCAAAAATTTCTTGCAACTGGAGAGATTTGCATCTGGAAGTCTGGCAACTGCCCGGGCCAGAGCAGACAAATTTTTCTGGGGATTAAAGCCAGAATTGAGGAGTAGGGTAGCTTCGGTGCCAAGAGGCACTATAACCGAAGTGATTGAAGCAGCCACTACTCATGAGTTGGTGTACGACTATGTCCGTGCACAGAAACAAGGGAAGGCTACTATGCAACATAAGAACGCCAACCAGGGTAGTAGCAAAAACAGGTCTGAAGAACACCAGCAGCAGAACTATCAACGGAATGTCGATGGGAACCGCAAAAGGAAGTTTTAGGAGATTCCGTATCGACTATGTAAAAATTGCAACAAGATGCATTCAGGGTTATGCAGGGAGCCCCGTAGGTGCTACAATTGTGGAAGGACGGGACACTTGCAAAACGAGTGTCGTCAGCCCCTGAAGCAACAACAGGAGCAACCTGAAAAGGAGAAGACACCAGCTCCTAATCGCTACCCAGCACCTGCAAAACAAGTGGACAAAGGGAAGGCGAAACTCTTTGCAGTCGAAGTCGAGGACGCTGAGAATGAGGACCACACAGTTCGAGGTAAAATCCTGATTCAAAGTGTTAGTGTGGATGTTTTATTTGACTCAGGGTGTACGCATTCGTTCCTATCATCCCGATTAGTTAAGAGTTTAGGACTCCAAACGTCTACATTACCTAAGACTTATAGGGTCACCACCGCAACGGGAGAAGGGGAGGTCACAACGTTAGGAGTGACTAACCTATCCATGGATATACAAGGGAAACCCTATGTGTGGAATTTCATTGTCTATGGGATAATAGGATTTGATGTACTGTTGGGGATGGACTGGTTGTCTGCACACCAGGCTTTTCTCGACTGTAAAGGGAGGAGAGTATTGACTAAACCTTGTAATTGTGAGATGGGGGTCATTTTCCAAGGGTCATGGAATGATCCATCCTCTTGTATTGTGTCGGTTAGTGAGGCAACTGAGTGGTTTGGTGAGGGTTGTAAAGCTTTTTCGGCAACTCTAGAGGAGCCTGAGTCCAAACCCAAAGAGTTGTCAATGATTCCGGTGGTAGCAGAATTTCCGGACGTATTTCCAGGTGAACTTCCAGGGTTACCTCCTAAGCGGGCAGTGGAGTTTGTCATTGACCTAGCACCGGGAGTATCACCAATTTCTAAAGCACCATACCGCATGGCTCCAGCAGAACTCAAGGAGTTAAAGAGTCAATTAGAAGAGCTGCTGCAGGCAGGCTTCATACGACCAAGTACTTCACCCTGGGGAGCCCCTGTTTTTTTGTAAAGAAGAAGGATGGCTCACTTCGATTGTGTATTGACTATCGTCAACTAAATCAAATGACAGTCAAGAATCGGTACCCCTTACCGAGGATTGATGATTTATTTGATCAGTTGAAAACAGCCGGAATATTCTCAAAAATAGACTTGCGGTCCGGATATCATCAACTACGGGTGAAGGAATCTGACATACAGAAAACGGCTTTCCGAACTCGCTATGGACATTATGAGTTTCTGGTTATGCCTTTTGGTCTGACAAATGCACCAGCGGCCTTTATGTCACTTATGAACACGGTGTTCCACGAATACTTGGATAAGTTTATTATTGTGTTTGTGGACGACATTCTGGTCTATTCAAATAATGAGGAGGAGCATGGGAAATACTTGTCCATTGCTCTTCAAGTATTGAGAGAGAATCAACTGTTCGCCAAATTATCAAAGTGTGACTTCTGGTTGAAGGAGGTGAATTTCCTCGGACATGTTGTCTCAAAGGCGGGAGTTGCAGTGGATCCGTCAAAAGTGAAAGCAGTCATTGATTGGCCACAACCTAAGTCAGTCACTGATATCAGAAGCTTCCTCGGTTTGGCGGGTTACTATAGGAAATTCATTAAAAACTTTTCCTTAGTAGCATCGCCGATGACCAAACTTACAAGGAAGGGGGTTAGGTTTGAATGGAGTAGTAAGTGTGAGGAGAGTTTCCAGTCTCTAAAGAAGAGTCTAACAACTGCACCAGTCTTGACCCTGCCTAATGGTAATGAAGGATTCGTAGTCTTCAGTGATGCGTCTCGGTTGGGTTTAGGATGCGTCCTTATGCAAGATGGTAAGGTGGTGGCTTACGCATCTCGCCAATTGAAGATTCACGAGCAAAATTATGCGACCCATGACTTGGAACTGGCAGCAGTAGTTTTTGCCCTAAAGATTTGGAGGCACTACTTGTATGGGGCCCAGTTCAAAGTTTTCACCGACCATCAAAGTTTGAAGTATATCTTCACCCAGAATGACCTTAACCTTCGACAGAGACGGTGGATAGAATACTTGAAGGACTATGATTTCCAAATTTTATACCACCCGGGAAAAGCGAACGTTGTGGCCGACGCGTTGAGTCGGAAGGGCAAGATGGACAAGGGTCAACAACTAGCTAGACTTTGGGCTATGTCAGCTGAGGTGGTAGCTATTAACCCGGTGGAACAAATGACAGGAATACTGGCGAACCTGGTTATCTCCAATGAATTGGTGGACCGAGTTAAGCTAACACAAATGGAAGATGAGAAGCTGAATGAAATGTTGGACAAAACTCCCAACATTGTAGCAAATTCCAACAGTGTAATCAGATTTAGAGGGAGGTTGTGTGTACCCAACAATGATGCATTAAAACGAGATATTCTGGAAGAAGCTCATCGTTCAAGGTTCTCAATACACCCTGGTGTTACAAAGATGTACCAGGACTTGAAACGAACCTACTGGTGGGTTGGAATGAAGAGGGATGTGGTGGATTTTGTTTCCAAGTGTCAGACGTGCCAATTGATCAAAGCCCAACATCAACTACCCGGTGGATTATTACAACCTTTAGAGATACCTACCTGGAAATGGGAGCGTGTCACATGTGATTTTATTACTAAACTCCCAAGGACTTTGAAGAGACATGACTCTATATGGGTAGTTGTGGACTGTTTGACTAAGGCAGCTCATTTTATCCCCACAAAATCAACAAGGACTGCGGAATACTTAGCAGAACTGTACATAAATAACATTGTCAGGCTGCATGGAATTCCGAAGGAGATAGTCTCTGACAGAGATCCCCTATTCACGTCACATTTTTGGGAAGTTTTCCAAAAAGCTATGGGGACCCAAATCAAGTTAAGTACAGCATATCACCCCCAAAGTGATGGTCAAAGTGAGAGGACCAATCAAACCTTGGAGGATTTGTTGAGAGCTTGCATCCTCGATTGGGGAGGAGATTGGGAGAAACACTTAGCCTTGGCTGAATTCACCTATAATAACTCTTACCAAGCCAGTATAGGAATGGCACCGTTTGAAGCCTTATACGGTAGGCCTTGTCGATCTCCATCATGCTGGTTGGAATCTACAGAGATGGTTATAGTCGGGCCAGAAATGGTGAGAGAAGCAGCTGAAAAGGTGCAACTCATCCAGCAAAGGCTTAAGGCAGCTCAGGATCGGCAGAAAAGTTATGCTGATACTCGAAGGAAGGACTTAGAATTCCAAGTTGGGGAGTTCGTCTACCTTAAGACCTCACCTAAAAAGGGAGTGATCAGATTTAGAACATCAGGGAAGTTGAAGCCAAGATTCATAGGACCATTTCCAATTTTGGATCGAATCGGAAGTTGTGCATATCGATTAGCATTACCACCAAGCCTTGATGGTGTACACAATGTCTTTCATGTGTCAATGCTAAAGAAATATGTACGAGATGAGAATCACATTATCACAAATTTTGCAGATTTAGAGCTACAATCGGATTTAACCTACGAGGAAAAACCGATTCGAATCTTGGCAAGGGAAACAAAGACACTCTGTAGCAAGGAGATCCCTTTGGTAAAGGTATTATGGAGAAATCAGGGATCAGAAGAAGCTACATGGGAGACTGAACAAGAAATGACCAGAAAATATCCTAGCCTTTTTGTACCATAAAATCTGTGTAAATCTGATTTATGCTATGATATTTCGGGGACAAAATAATTCTAAGTTGGGGAGATTGTAAAGACCCGGAAAAAAAAATTTTAGCTGGTTAAGTATGAATTACCCAGTTAAATTGAAAAGTAATTTCTAATCGGACGATTCTAGTTAAATCAGTCGAGTAGGACACATTAATTAAGTGAACCATACCATTTAAGAGGTTGAGTGAAAAGGTTAAGTGACCGTGTTAATTACCCATTTACCCGGTTAAAGGAATTATGATGAAAGGGTGCTTCCACAAACCCTAGCCATCATTTATTCTTTAAAAAAGGAGAAGGGGTCGTTGAACCTAGGAAATACCAATGGATGATGGGGTGTGAGAATTTAATGAAGGGGTCGTTGAACCTAGAAAATACCAATGGATGATGGGGTGTGAGAATTTAATGAAGGGGTCGTTGAACCTAGGAAATACCAATGGATGATGGGGTGTGAGAATTTAATGAAGGGGTCCTTGAACCTAGGAAATACCAATGGATGATGGGGTATGAGAATTTAATGGAGGGAATGGTTGAAGTGTATATATATGCAGGAGGAGGGAGTATTTCATCCCTCATCTCCGTCCCAGGCGACCTCCCCATTACTGTGTGAGTATTTCATCCCTCATCTCCGTCCCAGGCGACCTCCCCATTACTGTATTAGGGTTCACGGATCACAGTCAGACGTAATCACAAATCAGGTACGTATAATAGGTAGAACATCGTATTTTCCTTGTTGGTAGACTAGGTCGGCCTGAGCCCAGATTCGACCACCATGCACGAAGTGTAACCGGGGTTAATGAATTGACTCAGTCCGACACTGGGTCGTGTTATGTGTGTGAATCATGTAATGCATCGATATTGTTTTGGAGTAGTGATAGCCGCCCCATAAAAGGCTACGCCCGGGGTGAGTGAGGCACAGCGATTCCTCCATCGCACTAGAGTGCAGTGATTGCCGCCCCATAAAAAGGCTACGGCCAGGGTGTGTGAGGCACTGGCATTGAGTGCAGTGATAGCCGCCCCATAAAAAGGCTACAGCCGGGGTGTGTGAGGCACTGGCACTAGAGTTGGCAGTGAGAGCTTCCCCACAAACGGGGCATAGCAATCACCTGAGTGCAGTGATAGCCTCCCCATAAAAAGGCTACGGCCGGGGTGTGCGAGGCACTGGCACTAGAATTGGTAGTGAGAGCTTCCCCACAAACGGGGCATAGCAATCACCCGAGTGCAGTGATAGCTACCCCACAAAAAGGCTACGGCCGGGGTGTGCGAGGCACTGGCACTGGAGACGGTAGTGGTAGCCTCCCCATAAAAAGGCAACGGCCGGGGTGTGCGGATCACAGCAGACACCTCCTCCGCATTGTTTTGGAGTATAGCGGAATCGCTCCACCGCATATTAAAATAAACATAAGGAAGTAGTGGAATGTACTTGTTTTGTTTTATCTATTATACTACTTAGTGTTGTAATCACTAATGCGGAATTGCCTCCGCATGTGTGCAGATACAAGATTAGGTGATTGACA
The DNA here is from genome assembly GCA_033002965.1 of Piper betle. Classification (NCBI taxonomy): domain Eukaryota; kingdom Viridiplantae; phylum Streptophyta; class Magnoliopsida; order Piperales; family Piperaceae; genus Piper; species Piper betle. Next base: position 148,658 of record JAURVB010012777.1, read on the forward strand.
TCCAGAGTATGGAGCAAAATAAATATGAGGACTCCTTTTCTTTTAAATTGAGAAATAAGTGTGGCTGCTGGGAAACGGTCCAAGACTGTGGGATGTTTATGTATGTTATTATTTATAAAAAAATGTTTGACATAATTACTTACTTTTGAGTAACAACTAGCCAGTTAGGCCCACAATATCGTGAAAAATGGCGGGTCGTTACAGGAGGTCATATAGAAAGCTTAGGACATTCATTATTAGTGTCCACTCCCACCGGGGGAGTTGTAGCTACTTGTGAGTGTGTACGTAGTGTCCCTGTTGAGATTCAACAGCGACAATTAGTTGCGGACTTGATATTATTCAGGATGACAGAGTTCGATGTGATTTCGGGATGGGTTGGATGTCCAAGCAAGGAGCTCTGATCAATTGCCAGAAAAAATGGTGATTTTTCGATGCGGAATGCGGCCCTTCTATTTCCAGGGTCATGGAAGAAGCAGGGAGAGAGGTTGGATCTCCTATCAGAATGTAGATTGCCATAAAAAATGGTGACTTTTCGATGCGGAATGCGGCCCTTCTATTTCCAGGGTCAGGGCAGAAGCAGAGAGAGAGGTTGGATCTCCTATCAGAATGTAGTGAGACAGTTGGACAAGGGTTGTGAGTTGTTGATGGCCGCTTTGGTGTTGGCAGAGCAGAATGGCTCAGGGGACAAGTCCAGTGTTGAGCTGATTCCAGTTGTCAGGGAGTTTGCAAATGTCTTTTCAGATGAGATCACCAGATTGCCACCGAGGAGAGAAGTCGAATTTGCTATAGATTTAATGCCAGGGACAGTACCCATCGCTAGAATACCATATAGGATGGCACCACTGGAACTCTGAGAGCTTAAGGAGCAATTGCAGACACTGTTGGATCAGGGTCCGTGGGGAGCACCGGTGTTGTTTGTGAAGAAGAAGGATGGAAGCATGCGTTTATGCATCGACTATATGATGTTAAACCATGTGACCATTAAGAACAGATATCCTCTTCCTCGCATTAATGATTTATTTGACCAGTTGAGCTCAGCAAGGGTCCTTTCAAAGATTGACTTGAGATCCGGCTACCATCAGTAGAGGATTAGAGCAGAAGATATTCCGTAGACTGCATTTAGAATGAGATATGGACACTACGAATTTTTGGTTATGCCCTTCGGATTGACAAATGCTCCAGCAGTGTTCATGGACCTAATGAACAAAGTGTTCAGTCCCTTCTTGGATCGATTTGTAATAGTCTTCGTGGATGACATTTTGGTGTATTCCTCATCGAGGGAAGAACATGAGCAGCATCTCCATACGGTGTTACAAACCCTAAGAGTGCATAGATTGTACGAAAAATTTGCAAAGTGTGACTTTTGGCTCTCAGAGGTCAACTTCTTAGGGCATATTATATCAGCAGCAGGGATTTTAGTGGATCCAGTGAAGATAGAGGCAGTTGTACAATGGGGACAACTGAGAACACCTTCCGAGATACGGAGTTTCCTTGGTCTAGCAAGATATTACCGTCGTTTCATACAGGGTTTTTCCTCCATAGCAGCTCCTCTCACGCAACTGACTCATAAGATAAACACTTTGTATGGACTGACAAGTGTGAGTAGAGTTTTAGGACGCTGAAGGAGAGATTGACCTCAGCACCAATTCTCACAATATCAGAGGGGCACGATGACTTTGTAGTCTACACAGACGCCTCAGGAACTGGGCTAGGTTGTGTTTTGATGGAGAGAGATAAGGTTATTCCATATGCATCTCATCAGCTAAAGGTGCATAAGCATAACTACCCTACTCACGATTTGGAACTTGCAGCAGTGGTTTTTGCCCTCAGAATATGGAGACATTACCTCTATGGGACTTCCTTTCGACTTTTGACTGATCACAAAAGTCTGAAGTATATCTTCACATAGAAGGATTTGAACAGCCGACAGAGGAGATGGTTGGAGTTATTGTCTGATTATGAGATCGATATCTCCTATCATGAGGGCAAGGCGAATGTAGTAGCAAACACCTTGAGTAGGAGGCCAGTTTGAGACTCAGTGGGGATGGCAGCAATTTCAGTGACTCCGATTGATACACGCCAGAGGCAGTTAGTTGGGATGATTGCTAGACTCTCCATTCAGCCGAGTATTTTTTAGCAGATTAGAGCTGCATAGAATGAGGATAAACAATTGACTCAGTGGTTAGAGTAGGTATTTCACAGAGATTTAATCAGAGATGTAGATGGACTGGTCAGATTGAGAGGATGACTTTTTGTTCTGGACATCATTGAGTATCCCGGACTTCGTAGGACTATTCTTCACGACGCCCACACCTCGAGGTGCACAATGCATCCAGGTGGAGTGAAGATGTATCACGATGTTCGGCGATCCTATTGGTGGCCACGATTGAAGAGAGGTTTTTGACACTGTAGCCAGGTGTTTTGTCTGTCAACAGGTGAAGGCTAAACACATGGCCCCGGTGGGACCTTACAACCACTGAAGACTCCAGAGTGGAAGTGGGAGAGTATAGCTTATGATTTTGTAGTCGGTCTGCCTAAGAACCACCATCAGAGAGATGCAGTATGGGTAATAGTGGATTGATTAATGAAGTCTGCACATTTTATCCCTCTTAGAATGGATTACCCATTATCCACTTTGGCGACCTTGTATCGGGGTGAGATAGTACGACTACATGGAGTTCTGTTGGAGATCATCTCAGTTAGAGACCCACGATTTACGTCCCATTTCTGGAAAGCTTTTCAAGATGCCATGGGTACAGAGTCAAAGTTCAGTACTGCTTTCCACCCTTAGACAGATGGGCAGTCCGAAAGAACTATTCAGATTCTTGAGGATTTGCATAGGGCCTGTATGCTGGATTTTGAAGGCGAAGGGCAGAGCATTTGCCCTTGGTGGAATTCGCTTACAACAACAGTTATCAGGCAAGCATTGGGATGGTACCATTTGAAGCTCTATATGGTAGGACATACAGATCCCCAGTGTGTTGGGTACAGGGCAGCGAGCCGATGATAGTTGGACCAGAGATGGTTCAACAAACACAAGATGTGGTTATGCTGATTAAAAAGAGGATGGGGTCAGCTCAGGACCGACAGAAAAGCTACGCTGATCAACGCTAACGTGAGGTTCACTTCATGGTCGGGGAACATGTTCTTTTGAAGGTGTCACCAACCAAGGGAAACATGAGGTTTGGTATGTGTGGGAAGCATAGCTCGCGGAACATAGGACCATTCGACATTCTAGAACGTGTAGGTCAGGTAGCCTATCGGTTAGCATTGCCGCCTCACCTATCAGCCGTGCACCCAGTATTCCACGTGTCCTTATTGAAGAAGTACCACCTAGATAACTCCCACGTTATCAGTTTCCAAGGGATAGAACTCTGTCCTGACTTGACGTATCCTGAGGACGCAACGAAGATAGTTGATCGTCAAGTGAAGACCCCCAGACGTAAGCAAGTTCCCTTAGTTTGAGTGCAGTGGAATCGACGCGGAGTTGAAGAATCTACATGGGAGCATGAGGACGAGATCAGGAGGAGGTATCCCGAGTTGTTTGAGCAGCCAACTTCTGGGCCAGGTATTCCAGTTTCTAAGCTCGATTACCGTTTATAGAATTATGTTTGACGCCTCCTTGATTTAAAATTTCGAGGACAAAATTTTTATAAGGAGGGAAGGTTGTAAGGCCCGCGACTCGAGTCAGTGTTTTATAGTCATTAGCCGGCCGGTTTGACCGTGGTTTGAGTTGGTTCAGCTTTCAGAACACGTGTGCAGGGCCGAGGCCGACTATGTACACATGCTATGAGGGTTCATGTATACCCATGTATCGATGATAGCGTTAGATACACATCAACAAACTGAGTTATCAATAGATATGAGAGTATACAGTTGATGATTTTTATTTTTTCATGTTGTGACTGTAGAATTAGTTTAGGCCGAATAACGCATTAGGGCGCGTTAGATGGTATTCGGGTGGGTTATTAGTTATACGGGCGCGTTAGATGTTGTGGTGTTTTATTTGATTTTATGTGATTTTTCCCAATATTTATGAATTTTTCTGGGATTTATTCCGAGTCAGTTATCATTCTTGACTCGAGCCGGTGTCGAGTCAAGTCTTATTTATAAGTTTGCCATCGTCCTATATTTCTCATCTCCCTCCCCAAACCCCGACATCTTCCCTACCGCCGCCCTTGAATTTTGCCGCCGCGGACACCACCTCATCGCTGATTGACGCCGCCCAGACCGGCCGTACCGTCGCCTTGCCGCCTTGACCACGCTCGGCCACAGTCCAGCCGTCGTGACGATTTAATTGCCACGATTTCACGGCCACTCCCGACGCGATTTCGCCGCCGTCTATGCCGGACCGCCGCCACCGTGACGTCGAGCTTCTCCCCTCGACTTCCCCTGCCTTTCCACCTTGCCTAGCACCGCCATTTTGGCCGGCCGTGGGTCTGATCAGAGCGATCGACCGCCCCAACCACTCTCGACGCCGCTGTCGGTGGCCATCGCCACTACGGCTGCCCTTGTCATCACCACCATTGGGTCAAGCTCGCCGAGACGGTGCTAATCCCTACCTCCGATTGCTCCGCCAGAGCAGTCGTCGGAAAATCGCCGGCCCACCTTCACCACCTTCGTCCGTCGGCACCGATTTCAGCGCCGATCGCAAGGTGGTACTTCCTCCTTTTTTTAGAATTATTACATACATGTTGTGGTCATGGTAGCGTATTGAAATTCATTTTAATAATTTCCCGATTTTAGTTTAATTAATTGTGAATTATGATAAACATGTGTTGATTAGCGTAGATTGTGTTGCGTGATGTAAATACTTGCTAATGGAATTGTTACTAAACCATGGAATAGTTAATTAAATGCTTGTTAACGAGTTAATTTATGAATTTGCATGAATTAGGTTTTTGCATGCTAGTATTAAGTTAAATGGATTAAATTGATTAAACCATTGTCACCTAATTAGAATAGGTATACTTTGAAATTGGAATTAAAAGTGCTAGGTAATAAGTAACGTATGAAATCATAAAATTATTAACTTGCTTGACAATTAGAGATTTAGTGTGATAGTTGAGATGATTGTCATGTTTGATTAGATTCATGTTTGCATGCGAATATATTAATTATATAGGCGTGCATCATATATGTATGGGCGTTAGTAAATAGTTATGTTCATGCAGGTTCGTTGCTGGAGCTCACCGTCTAGGCACGAGACTCCACTTGGAGCTTCTGACAGGTCCGTTAGGACACGCTTCTCATGTTTTATCGCTCTACTCTATTTTTTTCGGAATTAATAACCCTCGAAGATGAGATCCCTCGAGCTTGTTTTCGAAAATAAGATCCACCTCAAGTTGCCTTCGGGCCTATTATAATAAATCCTGACCCAGCCCTATAAATAGTTTTATCGAGTTTTCAGTGAGACAAGAGAAGATGAATTGACTTACACGTGCCATGAGTGGATGTCGTGCCAGTCAGAGTGGGCTCTGGATTAGTGCCAGCGGATTGTTCCATTCCCGAGGGATCCTGACAACTCCGTGTTTGAGTTCCTCACACCCAAAGAACGTGGAGGTTTACGGTTACTGTTTAGTACAACGCATGTCCGGACTTGTGGTTCAAAGGGTACTAATGGCGACTGCCTGAGAGTGCTCGGCCTTCGTGCTCAAGGCCAGGAGTAATATGGAGGTTCGGAGAGGGCTTAAGATAAAGTTTTACGTGAAGTACTGAAAAGAAGTGCCGTGAGTGGCATAGTACCAGATAGATCAGGATGCTGTTGAGTCAGCTGCTCAACGGCTCCTTTGTAGTTGCCCTTTTGAAAGTTCTTGAGGAAGATATATGATTATTTGCTTCCATGAGAGTTTGCTCTCGTGTTCCAATTTGATATTAGTTATTTCCAGATCAGTGACACCCGTTGCTGACGTTTTTCTTCTATATGTAGGTGAGGATGATGATTGGTGTATGCCGGCTTCGACGAAGGATTAGCACTGCATTGCACGCACATACCTGGTGCCGCGCTGACTTTTGCATAAGATATGATGTGATTGGCTGTTGTAGCAGAATTACATATTGGTGTATATATGCATGTGTTTGTGAGGCTTGTATTCCTTGTTTTAGAAATGCTTGGAAAGGTTTTGGGAAAGTTGTAATGATGTGCTATGCTGAAATGAAAAGGAACCTAATGAGCTAAGAATGAGATTGCAGGTGGGCTAGACCCAATTACAATATGTGTGGATGGTTGAATTCTCTTGCGATATAAATTATTCTTTTATATATATATACTATATTGTGCCATATTTTAATAGGTCGTCCCCTTATTGCACTTTTAGGGGAGACTCTGTCCGTTTTATTCCAGGATTTTTATAAATTCGTTGCTATTTCAATTATTTTGGTGTGCGACTATCATCATAGCACTCACGTAGTATACTGCTAGAGTTTTGCATCTCATTTACATATTATTTGCACATTAGCGGCGTGCTCCATCTTGAGACGTCGAGAGGGTTATGTCGTAGCCGTTTAGGTTTTGGGTCAGCCAACTTAATCGGTTTACGAGTAGTTCGATCCTTTGTAACAGTTCCAGTCCTGGTTTAGAGTAAACGGGATTGGGATGTTACAGTTAGCGATCTAATTAAGTAAATTAAATTTGAGCATGCTAATTGACTTCAACGTAACTTAGAAAAACATAATTAAATTGGGATAAATAGGATGAGATATTTTTACATTGATGATTGTTGACTGTTGTTAGATTATGATTTCATTGTATGTGTGATATTTATGATGAGTTTGATGCATCATTCCGTTAGTGAGCGTTAACTTCTAGATTTGATATGTCGGTACGGACTAGGAGCTCACCGCCTAGGCGCGAGGGCACAATTGGAGCTTCTACCAGGTCAGTTAGGACTCACTTCTTCTTTTATATCTATACTCTATCATGTGTTATTTTTATAGGTAAGCAGACGTGTCGAGTGGTGGATTTATTGTATCCCACTCCACACGGGCCATTTAGTCGCATGTTATTTCTGGATTAATAACCATAGAGGATGAGATCCCTCAAGTATGTTTTTGAAAAAAAATCCACCACAAGTTGCCTTCGGGCCTATTAAATACATTCCTTCCCAGACCAATATATAGTTTTATCGAGTTTTCATGTAACGACCCGCCCATTCCAAGCCATGAGCTAAGTGTTACTATATGAAACTAAATATTTCATAAATTAATTTTCTATTAATTTTCAAGATTTTTAATAAATCCACAATAATAAATTTAATATATAAATGCTCGGAATAATCTAAGTCCCATGAACCAAACCAACCCACTACCATGCAACAATCTCGAGAAAAGAATAGTTGAATAATAGAGTCCTCCAGCTATCCCAACTCTACCCATCCTTCTATGCTATACCGGTGGAGGCAATTCCGTGTTAGTGATAAAAACACTAAGTTGTATAATTACAAGAAACAATTAATATATCCCACAACATCTGGATTATGTCTTTTAGTGATTATGAGCTTATGCTGAGCTTTTAATATGCTAGGAGGGTGGTTGTCCATCCAGCTACAATCCCATGTATGCGCACACACGCTACGTGGCCCTCGACCAGTAGTTACCGATATTCTCCATAGGCTCACCCTCTCGGTATCAAAAGTGCATAATGAGCCCCCTTGCGCCGCTGCGCCCTGTCACCCCTTTCGGCATGGGGGTGCTGCCCTGTGTCAGATTGAGTTAATTCATTGAGCCCGGTTGCGCTCAGTGGATAGTGGTCAATTATGAACTCAAGTCGACAAAGACTCCCACATAGTAATTTTTTTAAGGGTGCTGCCCTGTCTTGGACTAAACCAACTCTTTGACCTTGGTTGCGCTCAGCACATGGTGATCGAATGTAGACTCAGGCCGACCAAGACTCCCAAATCGAAATATATAACATTTCAAGTAATTATACGAACCTGAAATTATGATGAGGTACCCGCAACTACGACACATGATATTAATATGGATTTAATTTTTCTAAAGTCAAATGTGCTCACAAGTTATCCAAAGGATGTTTCATTTAATAACAAAACTTTTTTTTATATAGAAGAATATGTGTAGAATTCAAGAAATCACTACATTAAATTTTATAAAAATGTGTGGAATTCAAAAAGTCATTTGTGTGATAACGTAAAGTCAAAAAATATTTATTAGGTTAATACGAATAGTTGTTAATTCCTAAAAATATTATAAATATCATTATACCGTTATGCTAAAGGTCAAAATCGATAATTTATAATATTAATTTTTTCAAGATTTAATTTAATTAAATAAAATTTACGGTTCCTTTAATATTTACAAAACCCAAAATAAAATAAACTAATTATTTTTATCCGGGTTTTACATTTCAATGAGACAAGAGAGGGAAATTCAATAGCCATGCTACACGAGCGGACACATGCTTGTCAAAGCGGGCTCTAAATTAGTGAGTGAGTTATTCCAATCCCAAGGGATCTTGACAACTTCCGTTTTCAGTTCCTCATACCCAGAGAAACGTGGAGGTTTACGGGTACTGTTTAGTATAGCGCATGTCCGAACTTTTGGTTCAAAGGGTACTAAAGGTGACTGCTTGTAACGACCCGTCCAAACCGGACCGGGTGTTACCTAAACATAAAATTGATGTAACAATAAAATTCTAGAACATGATTCATAAACACGATAAAAAAGTCCAGAAAATTTATAAATCATAAAAATAAATAATGTTCTGATAGCATATGGCAATATATGAAATAACCGTCCCACAGTCTCGAACCATTTCCCATAGCCACATTTATAACATAAGAAAATAAGAAGGAAGTCCAATTATTATCGATTCACCATACCAAGGTTGGTAAAAGAAGCTCCAACCACAATTCTATTCTTCAGTCCAAAGCTACTCACCTGCGGAAGCAATTCCGCGTTAGTGATAAAACCACTAAGCCGCATAATTAAATGAAACAAGTCAATAAAATCCTATTATCATTTCAAGAGTCTTTTAGTTGTTATGAGCCTATGCCAAGCTTGTTATATGCTAGGAAGGGTGGACACCCCATCCAGCTACCATCCCATGCATGCGTACACATGCTACATGGCCCACGGCCTGTAGTTACCGATATTTGCCATTGATTCACCCTCACGGTATCACAAGTGCATAATGAGCCATCTTGAGCCATTGCACCTTGTCACCCATTTCGGCATAGCGGCATGTGTTCAATCTTTCATGGGGTGCTGCCTTGTGACAAATTGAGTTGACCCCGGTTGTGTTCCGGCGCATGGTGGTTAGATATTCAAGTCGACCAAGACACACACATAGTAATTTTAAAGGGTGTGGCCCCGTGTAGGACTAAGTCAATTCCTTCACCCCAGTTGCACTCGGTACATGGTGGTTGAATCTGGGCTTAGGCCAACCAGGGCTGCCAACAAGGGAAAATACAACATTTCAAATAATTATATGGACTTGAATAGTTCATAAGTCAACTTGCAACTGCCACCAACGATTCTAATTTGAACGAGAACATAAAATTATACATAAGTATAATTTTATTTGAGTAGAAATGCATACAACTAAATGACTAATAGATATCATGATTAAAATTCAACAATATTAAATATTGAATTATTATATGACATAATTATTTAAATCGTACAGTACATTTTCAATTAATTATCAAAATTATAATTCACATTTAACAAATGATAAAATAATTATTAACTTATAAACAAATATTTAACCATGATTATTAGTATATTTTCCTTTCAGTTATAAATTTTAATTAGTATCATTATTCATAGCAATTTAATTAATTAAGTTGTTCAATAAATTTATTTAAAATAATTTTTATTATTCTAATTCAAAGATATTACCAATACAATTATTTTTATTCAACTTAATAAAGCTTCAAACTGTATTTATTTCTATTTTGCTATTTAGGTTCAATGTTTGTGATTTTTACACGATTATAATTTAATAACCCATTTTCTACCTTATTGACTCGTTATTTAATAATCACTTCATTTACGTAATATTAAATATAATATGATAATTATAAACTCATTATTTTGTTAATTACTTATAACCATCCAATTTACTTTAATCGATTGTAATACACCGACTAATTATCGACTGTTTATCATTTACCGTATTATTTTTTCCGATTTCGTACAATAATTAATTGGTTTAGCAACTTTAACCCATAACCCATTAGAATAATTATTTTTAATGATTTATTACTAATTAATATTATTTTTAACTTGAGTCGGTGTTGAGTCAGGTGTTATTTACGAGTCGGTATTATTATTAACTCTAGTCAGTGTTGAGTCAACCCTTATTTACAAGTTTGCCATCTTCTTCTTCTTCTTCTTCTTCCCCGACACGCTCCTCTATTCCAGACTCCAGCCGCCCTCCAGCCACCGCCGGTGATCACCTCTGGCGGCCGTTAATCGTCGCCACCCAACCCCGCCTTGTCGTCGCAATGTCACCCCAGTCGACCCCAGCTGCTGCGATACCGGCATCGCCACCCTAGCGATGCATTCGCGTCGTCAAATCCACTGCTGGCAAGCGTTGCTGCCCTCATTGGGTGATCGCTTCGACACCCTCGACCCTCTATCAACCTTCACTGGCTGAATTTCCTCACCCATCGCCACCTAGGACGGCCGAATTTCTTTACCCATCGCTGTCGCCTCTGTTTTTGTTTCTGCTATTTGCTGCCTGATGCTGGTCTCCATGGATACAACCATCAAAGGTGCCAACTTCAGCCACTAATTGATCTCTTGCACCTTGCTACAACGTTAATGCACGTGATGCTTCGTTACCTCTGGACCGGCATCTGACCAGGCGAGATTGGCCATTGGCCATGAATTGGAATGATCGCTGCCCTGTTTCCCAGCGAGGAGGTTGCCCACAGGGGACTGTTTGCCGGTAGGGCTAGGGTTATTTTTTTCTTGGCTTGCAATCATCCTCTGCAATGGATCCCAAGCGAAGCTTGCCATGATTTCCCATCTTACCGAACACGAGAACGCGTAGGCCATGACAAGTATTCCAGTCTTATACAATTTAGTTTTAGTTGTTTATTGTTGATTTAAGACTTTATTTCTCATGTTTATCAAGTTTATTATCAATTAAAAAAGATATGCATGCAAGAAAATTAAGAAGAGGGAGATAGGAATGATACCCAAGCAAAGAGGAAGAAGTCGGCACCGGTAAGAAAGAGGAGAATTAGGCGGCCAAGGTGAGGAAGACCACCAAAAATGACCCCTCTTATAAAAATGTAATGAAAATGACGGCTAGGGTATGTGTAAACACCCCAACACCGTATTTCATTTAACCGGGTAACAGGGTAAATAATAAAAGATATTAATTATCCAAGTAGAGAATAATAATATTTCTCCAATATCCAGTTCTTCCCGAACCGCGTTCGGTCCATCCTAGACCGCGTCGAATATATTATATTATATATATATATATTTTCACAGTCTTTACAATCTCCCCAACTTGGAAATCTTTCATCCCCAAAATATTATAACGGCAATAGAACAATCATGATTAATTTTATATCTCTAGTATCGGTTCATGCTATTACAATAATAAGAATTTTATGCCACGATTAGGCTAGGGTATTTCCTTGCCATTTCTTGTTCAGTCTCCCATGTGGCTTCCTCTGACCTCTGATTTTTCCATAATACTTTTACCAAAGGAATTTCCTTGTTCCTGAGTGTCTTTATTTCTCTAGCCAGGATGCGAATCGGCTTTTCCTCGTAGGTTAAATTTGATTGTAGCTCTAAGTCTTCAAAATTTGTGATGATATGATCCTCATCTCGTACATATTTCTTTAGCATTGACACATGGAAAACATTGTGTACTCTATCTAGGCTTGGTGGTAATGGTAGTCTATATGCACAATTTCCAACTCGATCTAGGATTTGAAACGGTCCTATGAATCTTGGCTTCAACTTCCCTTATGTTCTAAATCTAATCACCCCCTTCCTAGGAGATGTCGTTAGGTACACAAACTCCCCAACTGGGAACTCTAGGTCCCTCCTTCAAGTATCAGCATAACTCTTTTGTCGACCCAGAGCTGCCTTAAGCCTTTGTTAAATGAGTTTCACCTTTTCAGTTGCTTCCCTCATCATCTCTAGCCCAAATATAACTGCCTCGGTAGACTCCAACCAGCACAATGGAGATCTGCAGGGCCTACCATATAAGGCTTCAAATGGTGTCATTCCTATATTGGCTTGGTAAGAGTTATTGTAGGTAAATTCAGCCAAAGCTAAGTGTTTCTCCCAGTCACCTCCCCAGTCAATTATGCATGCTCTTACCAAATTTTCCAATGTTTGAATAGTCCTCTCACTCTAACCATCAGTTTGGGGATGAAATGTTGTACTCAGCTTGATTTGGGTCCCAATGGCCTTTTGGAAAGCTTCTCAGAAATGTAAGGTGAAGAGGGGATCTCAGTCGAAGACTATCTCCTTTGGAATCCCATGCAACTTGACAATATTATCGACATACAATCCTGCCATGTATTCCACAATTCTCATTGATTTCATGGGGATAAAGTGAGCTACTTTGTTAGTCGGTCCACAACCACCCATATGGAGTCATTCTTCTTCTGAGTCCTTGGGTGTTTTGCAATAAAATCGCATGTGACACACTCCCATTTCCATGTTGGTAGTTCTAAAGGTTGCAATAGTCATCCGGGTAGTTGATGTTGGGCTTTGATCTATTGGCAAGTCTGATGCTTGGAGACAAAATCCACAACATCCTTCTACATCCCAATCCACCAGTAGGTTCGCTTTAAATCCTGATACATTTTAGTACCTCCAGGGTGAATCGAGAACTTTGAGTGATGAGCCTCCTCCAAGATATTCCGTCTCAGTGAATCATCCTTTGGTACACACAACCTTCCTCTAAATTGGATCACACTAATCAGCTACAATGCTAGGAGTCTTTTCCAACATTTCATTCAGCTCCTCATCACCCATTTGTGCTAGCTTAACACGATCAACCAAATCATTGGAAATAACCAAATTTGCCAGTCACCCTGTTAGTTGTTCTACAGGGTTTATAGCCACCACTTTCGCTGACATGGCCCAAAGTCTAGCTAGCTACTGACTTTTATCCACCTTGCCCTTCCGACTCAACATGCTTGCTACCACATTCGCCTTCCCTGGGTGGTATAAGAATTGGAAGTCATAGTCTTTCAAATATTCTATCCACCATCTCTGTCGAAGGTTAAGGTCATTCTTGGTGAAGTTGTAACGACCACCGTCTCTATCCACCGTCTCCGTCTCTGGTGGTCAGTTGTAACGACCCGGCCCAAAGTGCAACGTAATGGGCCTAAGTCATTTCTTTAAAATGGTTAACCCAAGTGAAAGATCTATAGTTCATTCTCACTTATAAACAAGATCTTCTCCCAGTAGGTATTAGATGTGGGATTAAGTTGAGGGATCTCACAATCAACCATCTTAAGAAATTTTGTCCCCGAAATTCCTACAGTTCTTGGCCCGTTGCTAGCCCCAGCCCACGGCCTTCTTTGGCCCATGACTGGCTGCCTAGCCAACGTCCCTAGTTCAGTGGTCCAGCCTACCATCTAACACGTAACCAGGTTGCTCTGATACCATTTGTAATGACCCAGCCCAAAGTGCAACGTAATGGGCATAAGTCATTTCTTTAAAATGGTTAACCCAAGTTAAAGATCTATAGTCCATTCCCACTTATAAATAGGATCTTCTCCCAGTAGGTGTTAGATGTGAGACTAAGTTTAGGTATCTCACAATAAACAAGTATTTAATTATTATTATAAGTATATTTTCTTCTGAGATAATATGACCAAGGAAGTTTACCTCCTTCAACCAGAAGTCACACTTTGAGAGCATGGGTAACAGTTGATTTTCTCTCAGAACTTGAAGAGTAATGGACAGGTGCTTTGCATGCTCTTCTTCGTTATATGAATATACCAGAATGTCATCCACAAACATGATAATAAACATGTCCAAGTATGCATGAAATATTGTGTTCATAAGTGATATAAAGGCCGCTAGTGCATATGTTAGACCAAAAGGCAAGACCAGAAACTCATAATGTCCATATCGAGTTCGGAAAGCAATTTTCTGTATATTTGACTCCTTTACTCGCAAGTCACTCATGAGTTTATCAATCCTATGTAAGGATACCGATTCTTGACTGTCACTTGATTGAGTTGTCGATAGTCAATACACTACTTAAGCGATCCATCTTTCTTCTTCACAAAAAGAACAGGGGCTCCCAGGGTGAAGTACTTGGTTGGATGAAGCCTACCTGCAACAACTCTTCTAGTTGGCTCTTTAACTCCTCGAGTTCTGCTGGAACCATACGGTATGGTGCTTTAGAAATTGGTGTTGTTCCAGGTGCTAGGTCAATGGCGAATTCCACTGTCCGCTTAGGAGGTTACCCTGTAAGTTCGTCTGGGAATACATCGGGAAACTCTGCTACCACAAGAATCATGGACAGCTCTTTGGGTTTTGACTCAGACTCAACTGAGTTAGCCAAAAAGGCTTTACAACCTCACTTGATGGTGGTGGGGCACAGACGGAGCCCTAAAAGCTTTTGGTAATGTCTATCCAGCTCTCTGCCTTCATTGGATCGATCCCTCCGACAAATAGTTCAGCTTCATTCTTCTTGAACTTTTCCACAGTGTAACGGTCACTATCATCATCAGCTGGCGGCATCACTTGTCAGACTACCGGTGGCACTGGGTTTGGATTCTCCCCTTGCTCGCCCAGATCAACTAACCTTGCCCGCCCTTGGGCACTTCCCTGACCACCATCCGGGGTGATTCTGGGACTCGCTGCTAAGTTTGAGGCTCCATTCCCTGCTACCACTCCCAGTAACCGCTAAACAATATTCTGAACTACAAAATTTGTATTTTCTGAAGCCTGCCCTAGTTCCTGTACGGCCGTTAGGATCTGGGCCAACACATTCTCTTTGTTCAAATTTGACTGCATAGATCGGTTTGACTGTCTACGAGTGCCTGCCATCTGAAACGTCGAACGATCATGGTTCATTAATATGTTTTTTTTCTAGTTATGACTTAGGTTTATTAGCGAATGAATTTGTTAATTCAAAACACAACACAATGGGAAAAGATAATTATTAGACTTTTCAACAAGGAACTTGAGTCATAAAGTGTGAGCTTGTGGGAAACCAAGCTCTGATACCAACTATAACGACCCTCCCAAACTGGCTCGGGTGTTACCTAAAAATATAATTGATATAACGATAATATTCCCGAACATGAATTAAAATACAATAAATAAGTCTAGCAATATATAATATAAATCATAACAATAAATCTTGTTCTCTCAAATGTAAAGTAACCATCCCACAGTCTCGGACTGTTTCCCATAGCCACATTTATAGCACAAGAGAATAATAATGAAGTCCAATTTTTATTATCAATTCACCAACCTGAGTCACTTTTATTCTTCATTCCAAAGCTGCTCACCTGCAGAGGCAACTCCGTGTTAGTGATAAAACCACTAAGCCGCATAATTAAATGAAACAAGTCAATAAAATACCCATTATCATTTCAAGAGTCTTTTAGTTTTTATGAGCCTATGCCGAGCTCGTTATATGCTGAGAGGGGTGGCCACCCCATCCAGCTACCATCCCATGCATGCGCACACACGCTACGTGGCCCACGGCCTGTAGTTGCCGATGTTTGCCATTGACTCACCCTCTCGGTATCACAAGTGCATAACGAGCCATCTTGAGCCATTACGCCCTATTGCCCCTTTCGGCATGGAGTCAGGTGTTCAATCTTTCAGGGTGCTGCCTTGTGCCGAATTGATTCGACCCCGGTTGCGTTTCAGTGCATGGTGGTCATATACTCAAGTCGACCAAGACTCCCACATAGTAATTTTAAAGGTGCGGCCCCATGTTGGACTAAGTAAATTCCTTGACCCCGATTGCATTCCAGTGCATGGTGGTCGAATCTGGGCTTAGGCCGACCAGGGCTGCCAAAAAGGGAAAATATAACATTTCAAATAATCATACGGACCTAGATAGTTTGTAAGTGAACTCACAGCTGTGACCAATGATCCCTATAACGACCCGGCCCAAAGTGCAACGTAATGGGCCTAAGTTATTTCTTTAAAATGGTTAACCTAAGTTAAAGATCTATAGTTCATTCTCACTTATAAATAGGATCCTCTCCCAGTAGGTATTAGATGTGGGATTAAGTTGAGGGATCTCACATGCTTTAACTCAATAGTTAGGTTTTTTGACTTTTCGTTATCACATAAATGTCTAGTGTAGTTATGTGTGATTACATTCATTTCTAGAAAATTAAATGTACTGACTTCTTCAGTTCCACACATATTCATCTATATCAAGGAGAGTTTTGTTAATGTTAAATGAAGCATCCTCTAGATAGTTTATAAGCACATTTGACTCACAAAGGGAAGGCTTTAGGATCTTGTGTCATAGTTGCAAGTTCCTCATCACATTACTAGGTTCGTATAATTACACAAAATGTTATGTATTCTTATGTGGGAGTCTCGACATGGGGCAGTATCCCCTAGAAAATTACTAGGTGGGAGTCCCGACATGGGGTAGAACCCTTAAAAATTACTTTATAGGAGTCCCGACAAGGGGCAACACCCTTAAATACCTACGCCAATGCCAAAAGTGGTGACAAGGTGCAATGGCACAAGATGGCTCATTATGCACTTGTGATACTGATAGGGTGAGTCAATTGCAAATATCGATAACTATAAGACGAGGGCCACATAATGTGTGGAATATATTACAAAAAGAGCTCAGCGTAGGCTCATAATTACAAAAGACGACCACCCTCCCAGCATATTAAGAGCCCAGCATAGGCTCATAATTACAAAAAGATGTAATTAATGATGTTGTGGAATATATTAATTGTTTCTTGTAATTATATGACTTAGTGTTTTTATCATGAACGCGGGATTATCTCTACTGGTATGAGCATGGATAGATGGGTAGAGTCGGGATAGTTGGAGGACGTTGTTATTGGACTATTCTTTTTTCTAAATTGTTTGCATGGAAGTGGGGTGTTGTTTCGCTTCATGGGGTTTAGATTATTCTGAGCATTTATTATATTATATTTTATGAGTACACTGTCCCAAGGGTAAATTTCTTTTATAGAATTAATTTTTATTATTTTAGATGGTAAGTAATTATGGGTGTATACAAAATGGTCTGCAGGTGAACGTCAACAATATGAGTTAATATTAAAATAAAACTACTTTTGACAACGTCCTAAGGGTGTAGGGACAAGAGGGGCGTCCAATTCAGTTGGCATGGATACAATGATGTCCTAAAAACCATGAGATTGCTCAAGGTTTAGAATTTCAAGCTAAAGACAAGATTGGAGTAGGCCATGAGTTAAAAGTGTTAGGTTGAGAAGTTGGGCCAACAATGATATTACGTAGTTCAAGATATTTCTTCATAAAAAAACTGTTGTCGGTACGTCGTACCAAAAATTTGTAAGTCACTAAAGAAAAATGACCATTAGATGATACAAAAATTTGGATAATTGTTAAATAATTAAAAAATAATGTGCCAGAAGTTGATACGACGCTTTATATCATATATTATGCATAACTATATACCTTTTTATTGTCAAAAAATAAAATTAAAGTAATAAAAGGAAGAAAAAGAAATGAAGTAACACCAATATTATTATTAACAGTGAGGGGATGTTTTGAAGAGTTGAGAAATAAAAAAAAATTCCCTAGTGGGGATTCAAGCGACGACTTCTACATCCAGAACAAGTTGTAAAGTCAAAGGCAAATTAAAAAGGAACCGTTAGAAGGATATGAGACCCTGAGGTATCTTGTAGATAATTTAATGATGGAGACATATCTTTAGCATATTAAAAAGCTTCTAATGAATTAGAAAACATTCAAGATGTTTGTTACGACATAACACTAGTATGGGATGGTGTGCCGCTTATTTGTCATGCTAACTACACGTGATACTTAACCAATGAGTGTATATAAGACACCTTTACGATCAAAGGTGTTATCTAGGTAGTATGGGTGGTATGGGACACCAGTACGATATGGATAACAATGTCATTGGGTAGTGTGCCCCCTTTAGCTATGCATATGAGTGGCAATGCTTAAATAAAAACACCAATTTTTCTCCATTATATTTTGGAGGATGAAAAATTCCCAACTAAGCTGGGGAGGTTGTAAAACCCCAGAAAAAAATACTTAGGTTATTTTATTTAAGGTTTTGTAAACTTAGAATGGACCATAAATAATATTTAATTAAATTAATTCTTAAGAATTAGTATCATAAATTATCAATTATAACCTTTAGAGTATCGATACAATGATAGTTATGGATAATTGCTTTAACTAAATAGTCAGTTCTTTTGATTTTTCGTTATCACATAAATGGCTGGTATAGTTATGTGTGATTACATTCTTTTTTTATAAAATTTAATGCAATGACTTCTTGAATTCCAAGCATATTCTTTTATATAAAGGAGACATCTATTGATCTTAAATGAAACATCCACTATATAGTTTGAGAGAACATTTGACTAACAAAGGGAAGGCTTTGGGATCGTATATCATAGTTCTGGGTTCCATGTTCATATAATTACACAAAATGTTATGTATTCTTATGTGGGAGTCCCGACATGGGGGTGAACATTTATAAAATTACTATATTGGAGTCCCGACACGGGGTAGCACCTTGAAAAAATTACTAGATAGGAGTCTTGACATGGGGCAAGTCCCTTAAAAATTACTATGTAGCAGTCCCGATACGGGGCAACACCTTTAAATACCTGCCCCATGCCAAAAGAGGTGACAAGGTGTAGTGGCTCGTGGCTCAGAACGGGCGGGTCATTACACCCATGTGAAGTCCGGGTATTAGGGTATGATGCCCTAACACTTGATTATACTGTGTAATTTCTTTGACGCTTTAATTATGGCTCGCGTTGGGTATCTTGAACATGTTACCATGACCCTTATTTAAATACTCGCATCATCTTCATGTAACTAATAAGGACCTAAGTTAGTCACTTTAACTAAGTAGTAAGAACCTAATTCACACAAGAACATGCAACCTCAAAATTCTAGCATGGGTGTGCTTATTATAGAGATGGGAGTGATCATCGCATTTTTAAAGTCATCATTCCTAGTCGTAGGGGAGGGTTCTGCCTCTGTTACGGCTTGGGGTGTTAATTTAGGATTCCTTTAACTCTAAGATCCGCCTTTTATTATGAACTCTACACACATTCTATGCAAACCAAGCATGGTGTCAGTCTTAAGCCTCCTTCGAAGGTTGAGATTTGCTTCTGTAAAGTCTATACATGATAGCCCAATGAGTAGCTTCCAAATTATAATATCATAATTTGGTCCATCCCTTTTAGCCGACTTGGGGCATTTGAAGTTGTTATCAGAGCTAACCTCTTCGACTATTAAGGCGGTACACTTTCAAAATACGAGTATTGTACACGTGTGATGTATGTTGCATGATATGCTTGTACGATATATTGTATGCCTTTATGTTGTATGTGGTTGTTCTATTTAAAGACCCCAAACACCCTCAGTCGATCCATAGCGTAGCCGGCAGGTATGTCTTTGTGTGTGTTTTAGCTAACCTCCTTTTTCATGTTGCCAGTGGTTAGTTTGTGTGTATCAGTTTGCGAGCCACAATTTGTATGTTTTCCGTGTTCAGTTAGTATGTGGTTAGTGTTGTTGGTAAGATAGTCTGAGTAGACGGGAGGAGGACACTCAGGTAAACTGTAACTATGCTCCATTCCTTCCCCTGACAAGTGATCCCCAAGCCCATGTAGGAGCCGATGACAGATCCTCAAACACAACTAATTAGTATCCTACAAGAGAAGCACCTAGCCCTGAGGGTAAAGAAGACAAAAGCCAAGGATGACTAGTAGTGGTCCTGTGAGGAGATAACCCGGCAGTTGGATACAGCCCAGGAGATGGCCGTGGTAGTGGCCAAACTAGAGAAGAGGCCAACAAGGGCAAAGCACAATCTTAGGCCTCTACACCAGAGGAAGAACTGCCACTGACACCGTTGCCAGCCCAGTATTCCCATATTCCCCCATTATAGCCGGCTGTAGGGACTGGTAGACCCCATCATTTTATTGTTGGAGAGGGCTTAGGAAGCCAAGGCCCTGAGCAGCCCCATCACACGAGGGAGTGTTGGGATGTAGAGTGCTTCCCGTAGAACAGGGGTTATCAGTTTTATGGAAACACAAATCCCAAGGCCACGTTGGAGTGGATTGATACAGCTAGATCATTGTTGATGCACTAGGGATGTTCTCTAGAGCTATGGGTGCACGTAACCACTTGGGTTATGCAGTGCATGGGCAGACTCTAGTGGGACTCTGCCCACATAGCCTTTCTGGAGGACAGGGCCCTCAAAGAGATTACATGGGACGAGTTTAGAGAGGTCTTCTACTCCAAGTACATCTCTACCATTGTCAAGGCAAAGAAGTAGATGAAGTTCTTGTCTTTGGGGCAGTAGGAGGGTATATCCATAGCAGAGTAGCCGCCCAGGTTCTTTATGCTGGAGAGGTCTGCCCTGGGTGGCTTCTCATGAGTGAGGGAGAGAGCTACCCAGTTTGTATCATATTGTGCATCAGTTTACGAGCGGTGGTGGTGACATTCTCCTATGTGACACTTGTAGAGGCCATCGGGAGGGCACTACAGTGCGATCATGCCCAAGACTCACACCATCAGGCCAAGGGTAGGGTAGAAAAACAAGGCACAAGATTACTGGGATCGATAGCCACAGAGACAAAGGACAAGTGGTTGACTGACAGTGTAAGCAACCGAGGGGCAGTGTGTGGAGAGGTTGCCCCAGTAGATGCAGACCGTCCAAGGATAGGAAGGTGATTTCCAGGAGTACCCTCTCTGTTTGGAGTGCCAGAGACGCTATCAAGGCGCTTGAAGGAGAGCCACAAGCACATGCTTTTCGGATGACGATATGGGGCTCTGTGCAACTGAGTGCTTGAGGCAGCTGTGTCAGCAGTACCAACCTGAGCAGGAGTAGCAGCAGCAAGGACTACGTGGACCATGGTGCCGGCTGCTTCTTGCTGCACTACCAGCCTAGCCTTAGGGGCAGCAGAGGAGAGGCAACCAGTAGCAGCAAGTGTAGGGACCACAGTAGGGCCACCAAGGCCAGAGTGGCTTATGGTGTTAGAGGGGTCGAGGTAAGGGTCAGTAGAGGTAGGCTGGCTTGGCTGTGTTGGACATTGGGCAGCCACCTCCATATGATCTAACACAAGCTGAGGCAAAGATACAAGGTGGCAGACCATGGCAATAGGTCAGGATTTATCTTGCAGATACAGAGGAGACAATTTGAGATGTAATTGTCATCACAGATACTCTTTTTATCCACTCTACACCTGCAGTTGTGTTGTTTCACTCTGGTTGTATGCATACATTCATAGCTAAGATATTTTTTGGTAAGATCGGTTTGTCCGTAGATGACTTAGGCTATGACTTGGTTGTGTCACCTCCAACTGAAGCTGCACACACCACCGGTGAGTGTGTGCTGGGTATCACTGTGGTTATCCAGTAGTGCATCCATTTCATTGATTTCACAGTTTGCCGATGTGGGAGTTTAACGCAATATTCAATATAGATTTGATGATGCACCACCGAGCATTGAGTGACTACCAAGCGAAGAAGGTTCAGCACAGACTGAAGAGGATTGTGAGGATTGCATTCCAAGGTAGAGGTAAAGACAGAGGAGGATATTTGATTTCCTATCAGTGGGCTCATATATTGATCAACATGGGTTGTGAGGTCTTGCTTGCCACCATTGTGGCTCACCAAATTTGTTAGCACCAGAGTTGGTATGGATTTTGGTGGTCAGTAAGTTCACAGATGTCTTCCCAGATGATGTGCCCAGACTACCACCTACCAGAGAGATGGAGTTTATTATTGATTTGGTCCCTAGTACCGCTCCTATCTCTAGGGCACCGTGTCGGATGTCACTGCATGAGCTCAAGGAGCACAAGACTAAGTTGCAGGAGCTATTGGAGCAAGGCTTCATCAGATTGAGTGTCTCACCTTAGGGCTTTGGTCCTCTTCATTGGGAAGTTATATTGAAGAACTGTTATCCCCTCCCACCGATAGACGATTTGTTTAACTAGCTTGGAGGTGTTAATATATATTCAAATATTGACCTTCGATCAGGCTACCATTAGTTGAGGATATGATAAGAGGATGCATCGAAGACATCTTTTAGGACTCGGTACGGTCACTACGAGTTCTTAGTCTTTCCTTTTAGGCTGACTAACATACCGGTAGACGGTTCATGCCAGATGACAGGATGGTTATATGTGCCAGATGTTGAGGTGTTTCTCAAATTTCCTAAGGACATTCCTCACGAAGCCCATCACCTGAGGTTCACGGTGAACCTAGGCTCCGTGAAGAAGTAGCACGTCTTGTGCCTATCTTATTGGTGGCCAGGGCTAAAGAATGATGTCCTCAAGACTGTGTTGCAATGTCTTCTCAGGCAGTAGGTCAAGAGCAAACACAAGAAACTAGGCAGTTTGTTGCAGCCATTACCACAACCAGAGTGGAAGTGGGATTGCATCACGTGTGACTTTGTCACACATCTACCCCCTTCCCAACGACAGATGGATGCAGTATGGGTTGTCGTCAGTAGGTTGATAAAATTAGCATACTTTATATCGATTCATATGACCTATCCTATGTCTATGTTGGCTAGATTATATTGGGAATAAATTGTCAGACACCACGGAGTTCCTAGATAAATTGTATCAGATAGGGAACCGAGATTCACCTCTTCCTTCTAGAGATCTTTCGAACGAGAACTTGAGAAAGAGACCAAGTTTAGTACAGCCTATCATCCATAGACTCTAACGACCCACTATTTTTCATAATATTGTGGGCCTTGCTGGCCAGGTGTTACTCAAAATTTAATAAAACCAACCCTATAACGCCAGTCTTAACCAGACCGGGTGTTACTTAAAAGATTACATGAATAATATGAAAGAAAATAAGTCTAGCATTTCTAACTCAAAAGAACTTATGTTTCAAATGACAATGCATGAAGTAATTATCCCACAGTCTTGGACCGTTTCCCATAAGTACATTTATAACACAAGAAAAGTAAAAGAGAAGTCTTCTTATTATCTGTTTACCACCTGAGTTGGTAGAAGAACAACCTTGTCATCTCTTAGTCTTCAGTTCCAGCTACTAACCTACGGAGGCAATTCCGCGTTAGTGATTAACCACTAAGTCGTATAATTAAATAAAACAAGTCCATAAACTCCCTACCATTATTTATAATAATGGTTGTTGTGACAATTCCAACATGTCCATTTATTAGCTGATGGTTCAGTCCACCATGTCCATTAGTTGGCTGATGGGTCAGTCCACCATGTTCATCTATTGGTTGATGGGTTAGTCGTCCATCATGTTCATTACCGGCTGGCGAGTCCAATCCGCCATTTCCATTAATTGGCTGATGGGTCAGTCCACCATGTCCATCTATTGGCTAATGGGTCAATCCACCATGCCCGTAATTGGCTGGCGAGTCCAATCCGCTATGTCCAATCCGCTATGTCCAATTTATTGGCTGATGGGTCAGTCCACCATGTCCGTAATTGGCTGGCAAGTCCAATCAGCCATGTCCAATTTATTGGCTGATGGGTTAGTCCATCATGTCCATTACCGGCTGGCGATCCAATCCACCATATCCGTTATTGGCTGGTGAGTCCAATCCACCATGTCCCTAATTGGCTAGAGAGTCCAATCGGCCATGTCCAATTTATTGGCTGATGGGTCAGTCCATCATGTTCATTACCGGCTAGCGAGTCCAATCTGCCATGTTTGTTATCAGCTAGTGAGTCCAATCCACCATGTCCGTAATTGACTGGTGAGTCCAATCCGCCATGTCCAATTTATTGGCTGATGGGTCAGTCCATCATGTCCATTATTTGATTATGAAGGGCGTAGCCCATGTCAGACTGAGTCAATTCTTTGACCCCGATTGCACTCTGTGCATGGTGGTCGAATATGGGCTCACGCTGACCAGGTTGTCCACAAGGGAAAATACAATATTTTAAATAATTATACGAACTTGGATATTTCGAACTTGTAGGTGGCAACCAATGATCCTAATCTGAACGAGGACATAAAACTATACATAAGTATACTTTTATTCGAGTAGAAATGCATGCAACTAAATGACTAATATATATATCACTATTAAATTTCAACAACATAAAATATTAAACTATTCATGTGATATAATCATTTAAATCCTACTTTACATTAATAATCTAGATCATAATTAACACTGAACAAATAATAAAATAATTATCAACTTATAAACAAATATTTAATTACTATTATTAGTATATTTTCCTTTGAGATGATAATTACTTAACCACAATCTAGATAATTTAGTTTACGGTTTTAAATAATTAATCACTATCCTTATTCATAACAATTTAGATAAATAAGTTGTACGATTAAATTATTTAAAATAATTTGTATTATTCTAATTTTAAAATATTATTATTACAATTATTTTAAATTATTTAACTAAATAAAATTTTGAACTTTATTTATTTTCATTATGTTATTTAGGTTCGACGCTAGTGATTGCTACCAGACTATAGTTTAATAACCCAGTTTCTATATTACTGACTCATTATTAAAATAATCACTTTATTTACCTAATATTAAATTTAATATTGTAAAGGTAAAATGTTTATTTTATTAATTACTTTTCACTATCAAATTTAATTTAATCGTTCGTGTATGCTGATTAATTATTGACTGTTTATCATTACTGTATTTTTATTACTTATGCCCATGTCAATTTCATCCAATAATTAATTAGTTTAGTAACTTTAACCCATAACCCATTAAAATAATTATTTTTAAAGATTTATTACGAATTCGTATTATTTTTAACTAGTCAGTATCGAGTCAACCAGTATTTACATATTTGCCACCGTGAGTTTCTTGTTCTTCTTCTTCTTCCCGTCGGCCCTCCTCTTCATCCAGCTTTGTCCTTGTCACAACTCAGATCACACCCTTCTTCTTCTTCCCTATGCAACCTAATTGAACAACCATCTAAACATCCTAATCAAGTATCAACAATGAATTAAAACAGCCAAAGATGAAGCCTCACGTCCACGTTTTACAGCAGCTATCCAAGGCGACCTTCCTGCACCCAAAAACCAGTCCTGGCGTCTTCTTCTTCAACCCAAAACCAGATCACTTCCTCCCTAACTGCTTCCCTTCCCTAGCAATCCAATTGGAAGCCTAAAGCTCGTGCCTTTCAGCAACTATCCACGTTCCACTCTGTTCTGCACCAAGGCGCGACTCCTCGCCAGCAGCACCGCCGGGACTCCAAATTGAACTCCTTCCGGCCAGCAGCACCACCGGAAACTCTTCCCTTCTCCCAGCACGACAACCCAACGTCAAGGCCAAATGCTGTTTGTTGGGCCTTTTAGGCCCCCACCTAAGCTTCGAAACCACTGTTGGACCCTTCGGGCCCCCAAATGGGACTTTCAACAACCAAAGGAAACTCGCAATAGGTGTCACGGGCCTCTCTTAATCCAAAAGTTAACTTAAGGAATAAGGCTTTCCCATTAGCCTATATACAAGTCACCAACAACCTCTACGACCGATGTAGGACAAACCCAACAACTCCCCTTCACACATCGGGCGTGGCCCGAAACCATCACCTGACACACTCCCCTTAAATCAGACGACACCCACCTGACAAACTCCTCTTCAAATCATCAAGTGGAACCCATGAAGGAACAACAACAACAATCGGTGTAGACAAACCCGGCTCGAACTTGGCTCTGATACCACTTGTTGGGCCTTTTAGGCCCCCACCTAAGCTTCGAAACCACTGTTGGACCCTTCGGGCCCCCAAATGGGACTTTCAACAACCAAAGGAAACTCGCAATAGGTGTCACGGGCCTCTCTTAATCCAAAAGTTAACTTAAGGAATAAGGCTTTCCCATTAGCCTATATACAAGTCACCAACAACCTCTACGACCGATGTAGGACAAACCCAACACTGTTAGCATGCACGGCGTGAGCCTTGGCCGGCTGGTATAGATGTCTGGAATTCCTCCACAGCGCTGCTCCCTACCACTCTGCCCATAACCAACTGTAATTCCGCCACCCCTTGGAAACCAGGGACTTGGCGAGCCCTCCCTTCGACCCAGCAGCAAGAGAGGACGTCGGGGTTGTGAGTGAATACCTTGCAAACATTTTTACGGTTGCCCATCATGCCAAAATTTTAGACTACTCCGCCATGGACAAGATTCCAGTTTTCAGTTTAGTTCTTGTTGTTTATTTTTTATTTCAGACTTGATTTCTCATGATTATCAAGCTTATTATCAATTAAAAAATCATATGAATGCACAAAAATTAAGAAGAGGAAGATAGGAAGGTT
Source organism: Piper betle (assembly GCA_033002965.1). Taxonomy (NCBI): domain Eukaryota; kingdom Viridiplantae; phylum Streptophyta; class Magnoliopsida; order Piperales; family Piperaceae; genus Piper; species Piper betle. The sequence goes on from JAURVB010012777.1 coordinate 175,107, forward strand.
ACACAAGCAAGGAAGATGCCGGCTCCAGTAAGGAAGAGGAGAAGAAAATGAGAGCGTAATGACACCCCCTCATAATTTATAAAATGAAAAATAACGTCCCTTCACCAAAAATGGCTAGGGTATGTGAAAACACACCAACACCCGTATTTTATTCCTTTAACCGGGGAACAGTGTAAAGAATAAATTATTTAACCGGGTAGACTTAACCGGGTAGAGAATATAATATAATTAATATTAATTCTCTAACGTTCGATCCTTCCCTGCCCAACTCGAATATATTAAAAAAAAATTCCACAGTCTTTAAATAGACTGACGGCCATTCCAAAAGAACGATTCAGTTCCTAGAGGACTTGCTCTTGTCGTGTGTGATGGACTTTGGTGAACTATGGGAGGAGTATCTTCCCTTGGTGGAATTGTGCACAACAACAGCTACAAGGCCAGCATAGGGATGGCACCCTTTAAGGCATTGTATGGCAAGCTGTGCAGATCACCATCATGTTTGCTAGAGGGCGGTGAGCCATTGATAGGAGGCCCAGAGTTGCTTCATGATTCCCAGATGACAATTGCATTGATTAGGCATAGGCTTTTGGCAGCTCAGGATAGTTAGAGGTATTATGCTAATCAAAGGCACATGGACGTCAATTTTGCCCTTGAGGATCGCATTTTCTTGAAAGTCTCATTGACTAAAGGAGACGTGTGTTTTGGGAGGTGGGGTAAACTGAGTCCAAGGTATATTGGCCCATTCGAGGTGTTGAGACATGTTGGAGAGGGTTGTGAACAAGCTTGCACTCCCACCCAGTCCATTAGCAGTGCACCCATTATTCCACGTATCTATGCTAAAGAAGTACGTGCCCGACGGATCACACTGACTTCAGTATGATGAGCTCGACATCCAAGTACACATATTTTATGAGGAGGCTACATAGAATCTTGATCAATCTTTGAAGACTATCCAACAGGGAGTTGAGGATGCTAGTTGGGAACGTGAGTACGAGATGCGGTAGCCTTTCGCCATATTCTTCCCTATTGAAGACGATGACTCGAATTATTATCATCCTTTCGTATTGTGGTTAACTGCTATTTTATGTTGTATGTTGTGTATTGTAGCGTGTTTTTGCTTGTGTAATCCCTCAGGAAATTTTGGGACGGAATTTTTCTTAGTGGGGGAGGTTCAAATACCCGGGCCGTCCACCTGAGGGTTTTATTGTTAGTTCTATTATTACCTCAATCAGTTTAGTATGGTCTAACCCTTCTTCTAGTGGTTCATGTATGGTATGGTATAAGTTTACCCGGCCTTAGCATCCTTTGGCGCTCAGTTCGCCTGTTCGGATGTTGCATGTCTGGCTTTTTCATATTTGGTCCAGTCAAGTTGAAAATAGTTCGATGCTAGGACCGTGTCTTTCTCATCTCTTTTGTATGCTTGTCGTGTGTTTGGTAACCCTTTTGGACCATCCTAACTCCTCTTTAGGACATGTGATGCAATTCTCGAGGCAGGTTCGATCGCTTTATGGTAAAAACACTAAGTTTTACGTTTTGGGCCTATTCCAATCCATACGTCCTTAGGTAACCCAAACCATATCTCAGTATTTATTCCAATCATACCACTTTAGGTATGGCACCTATACCTATGACATCACCAAGTCAAACCATACCTCTTTATCCAGCCCTTACCTCTTTAGGTAAGGGTTGTCACCGAGTCAACTACCATTTTTCGATAAAACCCATCCCTTCCCTCATGTGTTCACCATTTCTCCTTTCCTCCTCACCTCCAACAACCTTCTTCTCCTCTCCTTGCCCTTCTTCTTTCTCCTTGGAACTCCAATCACCCTCTTCCACATTTCTAGACTCCTAGGGTGGTAGGTTTTGTGGTTGGATGCACTCAAAAGACCTCCCCTTGGTCTTCCCTCGTTAGTTCTAGGTTTGTGCTTCTTCTATTGTTCATTGTTTGATGTTTGTTGCTTGTATTTTGTATGGTTTCATTTTTACAGAATTTTTAGTATGTACATATGCCTGTTAGGAGTATTTTCAGTACTCATTTATCTTATTTGGTCATGTAAATAAATAGACATATTTTTTATAATACATATAGGTCACTGATATACACCGTATAGGTATAAAAATCATATCTTGGCACTCTGATGTTAAATATGCATGATTCTTCTTTTTTTTTTTGCACTTATAACATGTATATGTAGAACTTTTATGTTGGGTGTTTTACCTTCAATGACCTATAATTTACATGTATGAGGGTAATAAATGAGGAAATGTTGCAACTTTCACCATTAGAGTGACATAAGCGCCCTTTTCTCCAATTGTTACTTTTTGACCTTGTAGGATCTGTTGATGCACAACATGCCATTTTGGTCATGGTAATGTTAAGAGTTCATGGTAAAGTTGAAGCCTAATCTAACAACTAAATAATCATGAACATTACCCACAAGTATGCCTTATGTTTCTTGTGTTATTTTGTAACTATGAGCATGATCTGTCTTGTGTTATATTTTATGTAAAACCCGTGACTCGAATCAGAGTTTTACATTAGCAGACCAGATGGTTCAACCATCGATTTAAGTCAAGTCAATTTTATGAACCGCGTGCTAAGTCGAGGCCAACTATGAGTTATGAGCGATGAGGTCAAGTGTACCTGAGTATATGATGATAACATCAGAAAAATAATGAGAAATGAGTTATTAGAGTATATGATAATATGAAACATTTTTTTATGTATTTGATCATAGAATTATTTTTAGGCCAAATAACACATTAGGATGCATTACGGAGCAGTTTGGGTGGGTTATTAGTTATAGAACATGTCATTGTGATGCTATGGTGAGTATTATATTTTATGAAAATTTTCACTATTTTTCTGGATTTTTTAAGGATTTATTATGTGTTAGTAATTATTTTTAACTTGAGTCACAGTCGAGTCAATATTTATTCATGAAACTGGCACCGAACATCACCCGGACAATTTCTCCCCTTAGCCCCGATTCAAGTCGCCCCGCCGATTGACGCCGCTGAGCCTCGCCTTGTCATCGCCGTGTTGCCCTGAGCACACCTGCCCACCTCCTAGTTGCCATGATGCTTGATGCCGCGAGATCATGCAGCCCTTCCCAGTGTTGATTCACCGCTATCTGCACCGTTCTGCCGCCGTTGTGCTGCCAACGCCAAGCCCTTCGACCCCTGACAATTTCCCCCATACCTAGCAAGGCCTTCGAGGCCAGCTGAGGCTTGATTGGACAAGCCGACTAACCCCTGACCGACTCATCGCAGCCGCCAGCGGTCATCACCACCATTGCTGTAACACCCTGTTTCGGCTCACCCGCGAACCGACCCGGGAATGTCACCGGCGACCGAACCGTTCGCTAATCTACTGGGTTCGGTTAAGCCGTCCAGGATCTACTCTCGGCGTTTTAAGATGGAGATGCAAACATGAAATGCATGGATGGGATGCGTGGGTTCTAACGGAGTCCTACATACATGCCATGATGTGCAAGCAAAGACAAGATAAAATAATAAATGAGAAACCCAAAAAATATATATACTATTTTATGAAAATACGGTAAAACATGATAATCTATCGTAGCATTCATCATTATCTCCTTCGTTTCAATTGAACCGAGCCTGAACTCCAAACTCACTACTCATTCACATTTATCCATTCATTTCAAAACAAGCAATTTATCTAAACAAACACATCAAAGTTATCATTCACGTAGGAATAACACACCGTCATTATAGATTACACGCTACAGGTACATGTGTGCGCGATTCTGTGCTGCTCCTCCGCAGTCCCGACAGCTTTCATCGCTCGCATTTCTCACCTACATATATATAGAAAAACCGTCAGTAACGATTGTTACCGGCACGGAAAATAACTAATATCAATCTGGCACAGGAGAGCAAACTCTCCTGTTGAAAGAAAACCATATACTTCCTCAAGAACTCTCATCAGGGCACGTACGGGAGCCGTCACCCTCGGGTCGACAGCGTCCCCCTATCTTTCACATTCTCATGCCTCGGCCATTTCTCTATTGCTTCTCGCGTCAAATCTCATTCCTTTCCGCCCTCTGCACCTTCCATATTACTCCTGGCCTTGAGCACGAAGGCCGAGTACTCTCACGCAGTCGCCTTCAGTACCCTTTGAAACCACAAGTCTAGACATGCGCTGCAATGCAGTACCCGTGAACCTCCACACTTCTCCGGGTTTGAGGAACTCAAAGGTGGAGTTGTTAGGATCCCTCGGGAATGAAACGGCCCGCACACCATTCCAGAGCCCACTGTCGACACACACATGCCCGCTCGCGTAGCACGGTAATCAGATTTCCCTCATTCAGTCTCTCACAAAAACACGAAAACTATACATATATATAGGTCTGGGTTCGGATTTATACAATAGGCCCGAAGGCAACGTGAGCTGGATATGATGTTCGAAAACAAACTCGAGGGATCTCATCCTCAAGGGTTATTAATCCGGAAAATCGTTGGCTAAATGGCCCGAGCTAAGTGGGATTCGATAAAACGCCACTTAACTCATCTTGCACATAATAAATCAAATACACAAGAGATTAGCGTAAATCAGAGAACGAGTCCTAAACGGACCTGGTAGAAGCTCCAAACGGGTCCACGCGCCTAGGCGGCGAGCTCCTACACCGTACCTACACAATCAAACTAAATACTAACGCCCGCATGATGAATCACACATCCTATAGCATGCACGCACAATCAACACAATCACGCATCAATCAACACACATTAACCTATATCAATTCTAGCAAGTCTACTTAGGCTAGTTTGCATTAGATCATGATCATTACCTAATAACCCTAATTAGTTTCATAACTTCTATTTTTAACACCACACAATTCCACAAATTTCATATTTTATTCTAAATCAAATCCACATTTATACAAGTAATTACAATGCACAATTCATCAATCATAGCATGAAAATTATAATAATCAATACTTTCAATTAATTAAGTTAAAATAAATTATACCTCGCGTCGTCGAAAATCGGCGACGGCTAGGGTTTCCGTTTCGCGGCTTGAAACTCGAATTCGGCACCTAGCGGCGTCCGAAGTCCGATCAGATTGGACTGGGTGCATTCGGCGAATGATCCGACGAATTTCCCACGAATCCAATTTTTCCGGCAATTCCGGCGGTTTTCCGGCCAGTGTCGGCGGTTTTCCGGCTGATTCCGACGGTTTTCCGGCGATGATTCGGGACGGGGCAATCAGGGGGTCTATCGGCACCAGCTCGACGAGCTCGGTCCAATGGTGGTGTCAAACAGGGTAGCCAAGGCGGCGATGGCCGTCAACGGCGGCGTCGAAAATGGGCGGCGGCGGCGGCGCGTGCTCCGATCGGGGCTCCGGCCGGCCTCGACGGCGCTCGGGATGGTGGGGGAAATGTCGGCGACGGCGAGAGGGTGCTCGTCAGGGTCACACCAGCGGCGGAGCGGCCCGGACGGCGGTGGAATCCGGCCCGAGGTGGTTTCGTGGGTCGATTTCCGGCGTCGTGGCGGCGAGACGGTGGCCGGGGTCGGTCGTGGCGGCACGGCGACGGCACGACGGGGCGGGGCGGCGACGATTGGCGGTAGCATGGCGTCGGTGGCGGCGGCGGCAGCGCACCGTAGTGGCGGCGAGGGTTTGGGTGGAAGAAGGTTCGGGAGGGAGAAAAAGTGTTGTAGTGGCAGTTTCGTAATTAAGTATTGACTCGATTCCTACTCGAGTCAAAATAATAACTAGTTCGTAATAAATTCTAAAAAAATCTAGAAAAATATGGAAAAATCACATAAAATAAAACAAACACAACAACATCCAAATGGCATGCTCTATAACTAATAACCCACCCGAATATAATCCAACGCGTCCTAATTCGTCATTCGGCCTAAAACTATTTCTACGATCAAACATATAAAAAGAAAAAATACTGCATACTTTTATATATTCTGATAACTCATTTCTCACCATCTTCTCGACGTTATCATCATATATTCAGGTACACCTGACTCTCATCGCTCATAAATCACGGCTGGTCTCGACTCAGCACGCGGTTCATGAAACTGACTCGACTCGAACCAACGGTCGAACCGACTGGTTCAGTAACGTAAAACCCTGACTCGAATCACGGGTTTTACAATTGCCATCGTCACCGCGACCACCATTGGGTTGAGCTCGCCGAACTGGTGCCGACGTATAACCCTGATTCACTAGTCAGAACTGTCAGAGGAAAATCGCTGAAAAGCCATTGGAGAACTACCGAAAACTGCTGAAATTCACTAGATCTTCCACCAAATTCATCCAATTGAACCAGATTAAACTTCGGATGTTGCTGGCTTCCGAATTCGAGTCTCAATCCATGCGATGAAACCGTAGTCATTGTCGATTGTCGACAACACAAGGTATAACTAACTCTCACTTAATTTATTAAAGGTAATAGTTATTAGCACAACTTGCTATTATTGATGAATTGATGTGTTAGATATTTTTATTGTAAATGAAAATATGAATTTCTTGATTGAAGTGTATTAAAATGAATGATAAGGAACTAATTAGGTAAGCACAGTAAGTATAGTAATCTAATACAATGTAACGTAGGGAAAACTTATATGGATTGGGATTGTAGTGTATATTGATATGTGTATGCTATAGGATGTGTGGATGAATCATAAGTGGGTGTTAGCTTTTAATTTGATGTGTAGGTATGGAGTAAGAGCTCGCTTCCTAGTCGTGTGGACACGATTGGAGCTTCTACCATGTTTGTTTAGAACTCGTTCTCAATTTATTTTCTCATTCTATCGTGATTTGATTTGATAGGTGAGCAGACGTGTCGAGTGGTTGTAAAGATAGTGAAATATATATATATATATATATATATATATATATATATATATATATATATATATATATATATGAGGGCTTGGCTGCAGTGTTTCAGCCGTTGGATCAAATCCAACGGCTGAAACATGCCCCCCACTTCCCCCATCTCCAGCCATTGGATTTAAACCAACGGCTGGATAAAAATAAAAAAGTTTCTAGCGTCGCCGCCGTCCGACATATCGCCACTCACCCTGCCCCGCTCGCCGCGCCGGGGCAGCGACGTAACCGCCGGGCGACGAGGCAGCGGATCTAGCCGCCCCGCCTCTTCCTCTGCCGGCCCGCCGCCCCGCCGCTGGGCGACACAACTGCCACCCTGCCGCGCGACGCTCCCCCCATCCCCCGCCCGCCACCCCGTCCCCCGCACGCCACCTCGCCACGCGACGCCCCCCGTCCCCCGCCCGCCACTCCGCTACGCCCCCCCGGCCCCCGCCGCGCCCCCCTCGGCCCCCGCCGCCACCATGCCACGCCCCCTCGGCCCCCGCCCGCCACCCCGCCGTGCCCCCGCTCGGCCCCCACCCGCCAACTCGCCGCGCCCCCGCTCGGCCTCCGCCCGCCACCCCGCCGCGCCGCACCCCCCATCCCCTGTCGGCGCCGCCCCCGGCCATCGCCATGGCCGGGCACCCTTCCCACCCCCTCCGCCGTCGCTGCTGCGGTGGCGCCAGCGGCCCTTTTTTTATTTATCTTGGCCGTTGGATGCTAATCCAACGGCCAAGATCAAACTCTAGCACAGCCAAGATGGTTGTACTGGAGTACAGGAAAAGTTTTTCCTATATATATATATTTGATTCGGTCGGGGAAGGATCAAACGTTGGAGAATTAATATTATTAATTATATTATATTCTCTACCCAGTTAATTAATATATTTAATTATTTACCCTGTTACCCAGTTAAAGGAAATACGGGTGTTAGGGTGTTTTCCCATACCCTAGCCGTCATTTTCATTTCTTTCTTATGAGGGGCATCTTCCTCTTCCTCACCCTAGCCATTATTCTCATTTTCTTCTCCTCTTCATGTGCTGACTTCCTCTTTGCTTAGGTATTCTTCCTATCTCCCTATTCTTAATTTTCATGCATGCATATTTTGAAATGATAATAAGCTTGTCAATCATGGGAATTAAAGTTTTAAATCAACAAGAAAAGAACTAAACTAAATTGTATAGGACTGGAATCCTTGGCCTGGCCAACGAGTTCTCGTGTTCGGCAAGATGGGAAATCACAGGCAAAGCTTCGCCAAGGATCCATTACAGCAGATGATTGCAAGCCAAGGAAAACCCATAGTTGTAAAACCCCAAAAAAATAATTAGGTTATTTTATTTAGGGTTTTATAAATCTTAGAACGAACCATAAATAATATTTAATTAAATAAATTCTTAAGAATCAATATCATTTATAACCCATTCGTATTCACTTAATACTAAGTTTTTAACTTTTCATTATCACACAAATGATATAGTTATGAGTGATTATGTTCTTTTCTATAAAATTTAATGTAATGATTTCTTCAATTCCACAAATATTAATAAAATTTAATATAATGATTTATTGAATTCCACACAAATTTCTTCTCTACAACGGAGAGTTCTATTGTTGAATGAAACATCCTCTAGATAGCTTCTGAGCACATTTGGATTGAGAGAAATTATATTTATATTAGGATGATGTGTCGTAGTTGTGGATGCCTCATCACAAGTCCATGTTCGTATAATTACATGAAATGTTATATATTTTGATTTGGGAGTCTTGGTCGGCCAGAGTCCAAATTCGACCACCATGCACCGAATCCAACCGGGTCAAGGAATTGACTCAATCTGACACTGGGCCACACCCTTTTAAATTACTATGTGGGAGTTGTGGTCAACTTGAGTATCTGACCACCATGTACTGGAACGCAACTAGGGTCGACTCAATTTGGCACAAGGCAGCACCCCCTGAAAGATTAGATACCTACCCCCATGCCGAAAGGGGTGACAGGGTGCAGTGGAGCAAGATGGCTCATTATGCACTTGTGATACCGAGAGGGTGAGTCAATGGTAAATATCGGTAACTACAAGCCGAGGGCCACGTAGCGTGTATGCACATGCATGGGATTGTAGCTGGATGGGCGACCACCCTCCCAACATATTAAGAGCTCAGGATAGGCTCATAATCACTAAAAGGCGTAATTCCAATGTTGTGGGGAATATATTAATTGTTTCTTGTAATTATACGACTTAGTGTTTTTATCACTAATGCAGAATTGACTCCACAGGTATGAGCAAGGAAGGATGGGTAGAGTCGGGAGAGTTGGAGGACTCTATGATTGGACTATTCTTTTCTCGAGATTGTTTGCATGGCAGTGGGATTTTTGTTCGGTTCATAAGACTTAGATTATTCTGAGCATTTATATATTAAATTTATTATTGTGAATTTATTAAAAATCTTGACAATTAATAGAAAATTAATTTATGAAATATTTAGTTTCATATAGTAACACTTGGCTCGTAGCTCGGAACAAGCAGGTCATTACAATTGTCCTACTGCCGGCACAGTCCCTCGTGGGCGACCTACTCGCCGGGAAGCAGGGCGGCAATCAGTCCAATTTATGGCCGGTCTCGCCTCGTCGGATGCCGGTCCCGAGGTCGCGGAGCCTTAGGGGAATAAACGCTGTAGGAAGGTGCAAGAGATCAATCGGTGGCTGAAGTTGGCACCTTTGATGTTTGTATCCGTGAAGGCCAGCCTGAGGTAGCCAATAGCAAAAATGAAAAACAGAGGTGATGGTGATGGATGAAGAAATCCGGACGTCTTGGGTGGCAATGGGTTCCAATCTGGCCGGGGAAGGTCGATAGAGGGTCGAGGGTGTTGAGGCAACCACCCAATTGGGGCGGTGGACTCGGCGACGCGAACGCGTCACTGGGCGTGGCAATGCCAGCATTGCGGTGGTAGGAAGGCGGCCGGGTCGACAGGGGTGACACTGCGACAGCACGGCAGGGCTCGACAACGACGATCGACAGCGAACGGAGGTGATCGGCGGCAGCGGCGGCAGTGACAACACAAATGGAGGGCGGCTGGAGTCGGGAGGAGAGAATGGTGTTATGGATGAAGAAGAAGAAAAAGAATCCCTTCAGTGGCAAACTTGTAAGTAGAACTTGACTCGACACGGCTCGAGTTAAATAATAATACCAACTCGTAAATAACACCTGACACGACACCGGCTAGATTTAAAAATAATATTAACTTATAATGAACCTTTAAAAATAATTATTCTAATGGGTTATGGGTTAATGTTGCTAAACTAATTGATTATTGCACGAAATTGTAATAAGTAATAAAAATACGGTAATGATAAATGGTCGATAATTAATCCGTTTACTACAAGTGATTAAGTTAAATCGGATGGATATAAGTAATTAATAAAATAAAGATGTTACCTTTATCATATTCAATTTAATATTAGGGAAATAAAGTGATCATTTGAATAATGGGTTAGTAAGGTAGAAAATGGGTTAATAAATTATAATCCGGTAAAGAATCACAAGCGTTGAACCTAAATAACCTAATGAAAACAAATAAAGTTCTAACCTTTATTGACTTGAATAATTCAAAATAATTTGTAATATCTTTGGATTAGGATAATACAAATTATTTTAAATAATTTAATCGAATAACTTAATTAATTAAATTGCTATGAATAATTATAGCGATTAAAAATTATAACCGGAGGAAAATATACTAATAATAGTAATTAAATATTTGTTTATTAGTTAATAATTATTTTATCATTTGTTAAGTGTTAATTATGATTTAGATAATTAATTTAAAATGTAAAGTAGGACTTAAATGATCATGTCACATGAATAATTTAATATTTAATATTGTTGAATTTTAATCAAGATATCTATTAATCATTTAGTTGCATGCATTTCTACTCGAATAAAATTATACTTATGTATAATTTTATGTTTTTGTTCAGATTAGGATCGTTAGTCGCGGTTACGAGTTCACTTACGAACTATCCAGGTCCGTATAATTATTTGAAATGTTGTATTTTCCCTTGTTGGCAGCCCTGGTTGGCCTGAGCCCAGATTCAACTACTATGCATCGAGTGAAATCGGGGTTAAGGAATTGACTCAATCTGACACGGGGCCACACACTTTAAAATTACTATATGAGAGTCTTGGTCGACTTGAGTATCTGATCATCATCCGCTGGAGTGCAACCGAGGTCGACTCAATTCGGCACAAGGCAGCACCCCTTGAAAGATTAAACACATGCCCCCATGCTGAAAGGGGTGACATGGCGCAGTGGCGCAAGAAAGCTCATTATGCTAATATCGGTAACTAAAGGTCGTGGACCACATAGCGTGTGTGCGCATGCATGGGATGTTAACTAGATGGGGTGGCCACCCCTCCCAGCATATTAAGAGCTCGGCATAGGCTCATAACAACTAAAAGACTAGTGAAATGATAATAGGGATTATATTTACTTGTTTCATTTAATTATGCGGCTTAGTGGTTTTATCACTAATGTAGAATTGCCTCCGTAGGTGAGCAGCTTTGGAGGACTAAAAGTGTGTTGGTGAATCTTTTACCAACCCAGGTTTGGTGAATTGATAATAAATTGGTCTTCCTTTTTATTCTCTTGTGTTATAATTGTGGTTATGGGAAACGGTCCGAGACTGTGGGACGATTATTTTATATATTATCATATGCTATCAGAATATGTTTTATTTTTATGAATTATAAATTGTAGACTTATTTGCAGTTTTAAATTCATGTTCTAGAATGCTATTGTTACATCAATTATATTTTTAGGTAACACCTGGTCCAGTTCAGGCAGGTCGTTACAGTGGTGGATTTATCGTATCGCACTCCATACGCAGCATTTGGCCGATTGTATTTATTGATTAATAACCCTCGAGGATGAGATCCCTTGAGTTTGTTCTCAAAACACGGATCCAGCTCACGGTGCCTTCGGGCTTATTATATTGAAATCCCTATCTATAACTACGTATATATAGTTTTTTCGTATTTTCAGTGAGATGTGAGACAAGGGGAAACTGACAACAACATCTTGAGATAGGGCACGTGTTCATTAAAGCAGGAATTGCTGAGCATATGTTCCATTCTCGAGGAATTCTAATAACTCCACCATTGAGTTCCTCAAACTTGGAGAAGTGTAGAGGTTTACAGGACTACTTTGCATCGCATGTCTAAACTTGCGGTTTCAAAAGGCATTGAAAGTACATGCCTAAGAGTACTCAGCCTCACAACTGATGGCTAGGAATCATATAGAGGATGTAGAGGGCTAAAAGGAACGAGAATGTTTTTTTCAGCCCAAGGGATAGTTTAATTTGGCCAATGAATGAGGATGAGATAGAAAGAGGACGCTGCCGCACGAGGTTGACAAATCCTATTATTGCCCTTATGAGAGTTCTATGAAGAAGAGTAATGATGTTTTCATTCAATAGGAGGGTCAGCTCTCCTTGGTCAGTTTGTTATTAGGTATTTTCGGATTGGTAACACTCGTTATTGACGTCTTTTTATTATATATGTAGGTCAGAACTGCAAGTAATGTGCACTATCGGGACTATAGATGAGCAGCACTGAAATCGTGCACACATGTACCTGCCGAGTGTAATTGGTGATGATGATGTGTGTTGAACTGTGTGGATGATGAAATTTAAATGCTATTTTGTGAAATTACTATTAATATTTTGCATGTGAATGAAAATAAAGAATGAAAAATGAACCCGTGAGCAATGGAGTTTAGTCACGGCTCATACGATGAGCAAAGTATGGATAACTAGAAATGTGACAAAAATGTTGTGTTTGGACTATGTTTTCGATTTTTATTGTTATAAATATATATTGATTGTTGTTGACAGGGTGGTCCCTATTGTACTTTTAGGGAAGACTCTCTATGTTTTGCTTTAAATATATATATTTCTTTTAAACTATTCATTTGTTAGGTTTGTTTGTATGCTTGCATATCATAGCATGCTTGTAGGACAAAGTTAGAACCCAAGCATCATATCCATGCTTTGCATGTTAAATCACCATCTTCAGATGCCGAGGGTAGATTCGGGTCAGCTTAACTGTAAAGATCGTGGAAAAAAAATTTTTTTTTAATATATTTGACTCGGGCAGGGAGGGATAGAACGTTAGAGAATTAATATTAATTATATTATATTCGCTACCCGGTTAAGTCTACCCGGTTAAATATTTTATTCTTTACCCGGTTACCCGGTTAAAGGAATTAAATAGGGGTGTTAGTGTGTTTCCACAAACCCTAGCCATCATTTCATTTATAAAGGACGTCCTCCACCCTAGCCTTCATTTGCATTCTCTTCTCCTCTTCCTTGTCGGAGTGTCTTCTTCCTTGCTTAGGTATTCTTCCTATCTCCCTCTTCTTAATTTTCTTGCATGCATATTTTAATTTGATAATAAGCTTTATAATTATGAGGATTAAAAGTTTACAATCAATAAGAAAACAAATATAATTTTACACCGGAGAAACTAAAATTGCCGACTAGTTTCCCCTGTTCAGCGAGATGGGCAAGCACGGGCAAACCTCGTCGGGAATCAGTGGCGACGACCGTTCCGACGTCGGAAGATGATCCAACTCTCTGTCGATCAATATAGGGTTGATCTCATGGTTGTGGATGCCGGCCTGGGGTGGTGAATAGACAAAAATAGAGGACGACGGCGGAAGGTAGATAGGTGGTTGAGGGTGACGAGGCGACCACCCAATTGAGGAGCCAACGCTCGCCGGCTGTGGAATCACTGATGCAAGCGCGCCGCTAGAAGGGCGATGCGGGCGTCACTGCAGCTGGAAGAAGGCCAAAGTTGGTCGGGGCGACACCGCAACGGCATGGCAGAGCTGGACGGCTATGATTGACGGCGGCTGGAGGTGGTCGGTAGCGACAGCGGCGGTTGGAGCGCGCCTAGAGTCGAAAACAGAGCATGATGGAGAAGAAGAAGAAGGGCGGTGGCGATTCTGTAAATACTAGTTGACGCGATACCAACCCGAGTTAAAAATAATACAAACTCGTAATAAATCTTTAACAATAATTATTTTAACGGGTTATAGGGTTACTAAACTAATTAATTATTAAACGAAGTCGACATGGACATAAATAATAAAAATACGGTAATGATAAACTGTCGATAATTAATCGGCGTAATAAAAGTGATTAAATTAAATCAGACGGTTATAAGTAATTAATAAATAAAGATGTTACCTTTACCATATTAAATTTAATATTAGGTAAATAAAGTGATTATTTTAATAACAAGTCAGTAATGTAGAAAATGGGTTATTAAACTATAGTCGGGTAGCAATCACTCGCGTCGAACCTAAATAGCATAATGAAAATAAATAAAGTTTTGAACTTTATTGAGTCGAATAAATTAAAATAATTGTATTAATAATATTTTTTAATAATAATAATTATTTAATTGAACAACTTAATTAATTAAATTGCTGTAAATAACAGTAGCGATTAAAAATTATAACCGTCTACTAAATCATCAAGATTGGGGTTAAATAATGTGGAGTAGGATTTACATGATTATGTCACAAAAATAATTAATTATCTCACTAGATTTGTTGATAATTTAATATTTAATATTTTTGGAAATGATATATATATTAGATATTTAGTTGCATGCATCCCTACTCGAATAAAATTGTACTTATGTATAATTTTATATTCTCGTTCAGATTAGGATCATTGGTCACAGCTGCGAGTTTGAAATATCCAGGTCCGTATAATCATTTGAAATATTGTACTTTCCCTTGTTGGCAGCCCTAGTTGGCCTAAGCCCAGATTCGACCACCATGCGCTATAACGCAATCGAGGTTAAGGAATTGACTCAGTCCAACATGGGGCCGCACCTTTAAAATTACTATGTGTGTTACTATGTGGGTGCTTATAATTAATTGAAATGTTGTATTGTCCGTATAATTATTTGAAATGTTATATTTTCCCAAATTGGTAGCCCTTGTCGGCACTGATCTCAGAATAAGCTGGGAGACGATTTTAACCTCAAGATGAATTGGGTGACCATGACTAATCTCCAGATGAATTGGGAGACCACCTAATCTCAGGATGAGCTGGGAGCCGTCTCTTAATCTCAGAATGAGCTGGGAGACAATTGTCTAATCTCAGAATGAGCTGGGAGACGATTTTAACCTCAAGATGAATTGGGGGACCATGACTAATCTCAAGATGAATTGGGAGACCACCTAATCTCTGAATGAGCTGGGAGACGTTTTCTAATCTCAGAATGAGCTGGGAGTCAACTCTTACTAATCTCAGAATGACTTGTGAGATAAATTACTAATCTCAAAACTACCTGAGGGATAAGTATTCTTTGCTTGTGTAATAATAATAATAATGAGTGAAATGATAATAGGGATTTTATTGACTTGTTTCATTTAAGTGTCTACTTGAAACATATATGATTCTCCAATAAGTGTCCACTTGAAAAAATCTAGTATAGTGTAAAGATTATAAAATCATTTTGTTATGTTTTGGAGGTGTTTATACGAACAGTGTAAAGATGCGGGGTGAAAACTCTAGTACTTTTTACTCCACTTGTAAATTACCTTAAAAAGTAATAAGGTGTTGGATATGAGTGAAACTTGGTGCACACCTTACCCTATGTCTTAGTAGCACCGTGTTTAATTTTGGGGCCATTTGGGTAGGTTTGTAATTTTATTTGTGAAATTCGAATTTGTTAGGGTCTAGATAGGTCCAAAGAAACATCTCATTTAGGGATCCAAAATGGTAAATCTACTTAGGCATCATTACAAAGTAAATTGGGGCAAAATCTTAATCGACTGATGCTCCACGTGTTAGCTAACTAGTCCCACTAAATAAACCCCATTTGGACTCCTCTAGCCCATGAACAAACAGTTACAAAATTGGTGTCGAGCCCCGGAACACTCCTTGAGCACTTTAGGACCGCGCTTAATGGGCCTTGTTCCCCTTTATTGGCCCATGGACCAGCCGTACTAAAATTTTCCTATGAACTTTAGAGCTTAAGGGCCCACCCATCTAAATTTCAAGCCATTTGAACGTTGTTATGCCCATCAAAAAAATCACCTGCTAAGCCCATTTGATTAAAACCTTAGAATTGATTAAAGCACAGTAAGTGAACATAAAACTAAAACCTTAATTAAGTTATCTAATAGGATTTAATACTTCACTTAGGACCTAATTAAGATAATTAAGTGTTGAGCTATTGTGGAGGCTTTGCTTCATTTTGCATACCAATGTGACCTGATTCTTATTTGATTCCATCTCCATTCTAGGTATCGCAGGTGAGCTCACTGACTAGAATACGAAACTCAACTCATCTAGGTCTTTAGGACTATCCATTTGCTTCATCTCTGCTTGACTCCCTTCGTGTCAAGTTTAATCTTGTTGTAGACATAGGACGACATCGGTAGTGTTTTATCAGATCCCTCCAATATCGGGTCATTTAGCCATGTTTTGTACGCGTATTTCATAAAAAATCAAGGTTGAGACCCCTCGATCATTTTCGAATGAAAAATCTAGAAGCTAATTATAAAATCTCATCCCAAGCTTATATGTATAAATATGAGGGTTTATAGCTTTTACGAGTAAGAGTGTCTACGGGGTGTATGGACAACACTAGTACTCCTTAAAATCCCGAGGTAGTACGGAGTATGAAGGTACTGCATAATGCAGCACATTTTTAGAATTTGTGGCACTAACTTAACCCTTCTTTTTGCCACGTATGTACCATGGCCGGTGTAATATAGAGGATGTGAGGGCGGCAGTGTTGTCTGTATGAATATGAATATTATCGATGCATGGGCACCAACACTTGTTTAAGTATGTTTGCTTACTGCTTAGTGTGATGCAATTTTAAAATTTTCAAGTTCTCATGAGTAATGGAATACTAATTTGTTAGCTTGTTGTTTTACAGATAGTTATTTGGACTGGTAATTAAATTTATTTTATTACAGACATGGTTTTATACTATATGTAGGTGAGGTTCCCTAGTGTTGGCCGGCCAAGTGCATGGATTATGCGGCTTAGTGGCAGTGGTGGTCGGGGCCATGCGTTTTGTTTTTTTGAACTATGTCTTTTGTGGATGACTATATGATGAGCATATTAAATAACTGTATGATTTGGATGTATGCCATGATGGTTGTGCTAAGCATATTTTATCATTACATTATTATATTAATATTATGGAGCTGCAATACCTTGGGGCATGGTTATCCATCGTCTATTAGGTAAATAAGCCGCAGTGTCATGGAACATGACGAGGAGCTAAGTCATGTACGCGAAACGTGTAAAACACATGACTCGAGGTAGGTTCAACTGTTATTTTCAATCGAGTCAATTTCAAAACATGGGTATTGAACCAGGGCCAGTCATTTTTTATGAACCAATAAGGTCACCAGGGCCCAAGTATACGATGATAATGCCAGAAAGGCAACAACAGAATGAATTATATCAGTATATGAAAGTACACTCATTTTTTTTATAATTATTTTTAGTAGGCTCTAGAATTAGATTTAGGTCGTTTATTACATTTAGATGCGTTATTTATTAGTTTTGTGTGGGTTAATAGTTCTAGAACATGTTATTTAATTTTGATGAGAATATTTTTTTTATCATATTTATTTTATATTTATTTAGAATTTATTTTGTATTATTGAGTCAAGTCAAGAGCGAGACAAATTTTTATTACAAAAATGCCCCCACATTCTATTTTTCTTCACTCCGGCTCCCCATCTCTATTTTTTTCCTCCCGCTTTCACCCTCTGTTTGCTGCCTAGCACCGCTGCCGGCCAGGGCCAGCTCCACCTCCTTCCTTCCTCCTTTTCCCTCCTTTTTCTACTTGTTTTCTCTCCCAGCCGCGGGTCACCAACTCAGACGACGACCTTTGGTGACCTTCCCTAGCCCCTTCTCCCTCCTTCTCGACCCTTCCCCCGGCGAGGACGAGACATGCACGGCGACCCATGGCCGCCGTTTTGCATATGCGGTCGGGGGCTGATAGTGTAGCCACTGGCCAGTTGTTCGCCACTGCCACCCTCGCCGTCGACTGGACTTCCCTTACATGACCTCCCCTATCCCTTACATGAATAGACCCCCAACACTTCCCTCACACATCCTTCCCTTGCCCTAACCATGGCTGTTTCGAGAAGCAGTGGCCACCATCACGAGCTGTACCGCCGGCCGCTCCCTCCGGCAGGGTCATCCTCTTCCAGTCGTCTCCTCCCCACCAAGCCATCCTCCTCCTCAACCTTCATCGCTCAAAGCAGCACCACGTCGATAGTCACCGATTTGCAGTGTCGCCACCGGTCAATCGTAGGCCGGCCAGAGCAGGTCAGGTCAGGCTTCATTACATCCTAGCCACGTGCTCCAGCCTTAGCCCAGCCGAGTCCTCCCTTGGCCGAACCATAGCCATGCCGAAGGCAACCATGGCAGTAGCCGTCATCGCAGCATAATTGCCACATAATCACTGACAATTACATATAGAATTTTATATGATTTTATTTGATAATGACGTATTTTGTGATCTTATTGTGATGCAAATGTTGTGATTGTAAATAGCTGTTAGTTTAAATTCAAATGCATGTTAACGGATGATAATGGTGAATTAGGGTTAGACAATTAATTTGTAAATTACATATATAGTTTTTATGATCGAATTAGTATGATTGAATACTAAGCTAATTATTGGAGTTAGGGTTAATACCTAATTGGATGAGGATTCACTTCTTATGCCTTGGAATTAGGATACATGATGTTAATAATTGAATTAAGATGTAGGTAGCTAATTAAATATGTCTTAATCATCGATTAAAATGGATTGTATGATTGGAATGTAAATGTCACATATTGTTGGGGCATTATTACTCATGATTGAATGTTGTGTAATTGTCATGAAAATGTATAAATGGAATACCTAGCTAGATATATGCCTTGCTGTTTTCTTTGTTTGACTGACTGTAATTTTTTATAGTTCTTCAATTCATTCATGCATCACATGATTAGAATGGGCGTTAGTATTTAGTTTTGATGTGTAGGTACGAAGTAGGAGCTCGCCGCCTTGGTGCGAGAACACTCTAGGAACTTCTGCCAGGTCTGTTTAGGACTTGCCCCTGATTTACTATTCTATTCTATCCTGATTCATTTTTACTGACTGTCGGATGGGTTAAGTGCTGTTTTATTGGATCCCACTTAACTCGGGCTATTTAGTTGAATAGTTATCCAGATTAATAACCCTCAACGATGAGATCCCTCGGGTATGATTTTGAAAACAAGATCCACCACAAGTTGCCTCCAAGAGTATTATATAAATCCCTTCCCAAGCCTATATATATAATTTTATTGAGTTTTCAATGAGACGAGAGAAGGGGAAAACCAACTCTCATGTACCATGAGTGGGTGCACGTGCCTATCAAAGCAGGCTCTAGATTAGTGAGAGGGTTGTTCCATTCTAAAGAAATCCTAACAACTCCGCATTTGAGTTCCTCACACCCGGAGAACGTGGAGGTTTATGGGTTATGTTAAGTACATTGCATGTCTGGACTTGTGGTTCAAAAGATACTAAAGGCTGCCTGAGAGTACTCGGGAGGAAAGGAGATGGCCTAGGATATACTGGTAGTCCTAAGAGAATAGAAAATGAAATGATAAAATGTGGAGAGAGGCATCAGTAGACCAGTTAGTGTGGGATCCTACCAGGTCTACAACCAGATGGCTCCTCAATAGGTGCCCTTCGGAGAGTTCTAGTGAAGTATATGATTGTTTTTCTTCACATGAGAGTTAGCTGTCATAGCTAGTTTGATATTAGTTTTATTTTGGACTAGTAACACTAGTTACTAACGTGTTTTAATAATATATGTAGGTGATGATCATAAGTTAGATGTGCCAACTTGGACAGAGGAGTAATGATGTCTCTTGCTGTAAAACCTTAAAAAAATAATTAGGTTATTTTATTCAAGGTTTTGTAAATCTTAGAATGAACCGTAAATATTATTTAATTAAATGAATTCTTGAAAAAAATTAATATTATAAATTATCGATTTTGACCTTTAGCATATCGGTGTAATGATATTTATAATATTTTTAGGATTTAACATCTATTCGTATTAACTTAATAATTACTTTTTGACTTTACATTATCACACAAATGACTTTTTGAATTCCACACATATTTATAAAATTTAATGTAGTGACTTCTTGAATTCCACACATAATCTTCTATATAAAGGAGAGTTTTGTTGATGTTAAATGAAACATCCTCTGGAGAGTTTGTGAGCACATTTGACTTAAAAGGGAGGCTTTAGGATTGTGTGTCATAGTTGAGGGTTCCTCATCATAATACCATGTCTGTATAATTACTTGAAATGTTATATATTTTGATTTGGGAGTCTTGTTCGGCCTGAGTCCACATTCGATCACCATGCGTCGAGCGCGATCGAGGTCAAAGAATTGGGTTAGTCCGATACATGGCAGCACCCTTAAAATAATTACTATGTTGGAGTCTTGGTTGACTTGAGTTCATATTCGACCACCATGTGTCGAGCGCAATTGGGATCAATGAATTGACTCAGTTCGACACGGGGCAGCACCCCCTGAAAGATTAAATACATGCCCCCATGTTGAAAGGGGTGAAAAGGCACAGTGGCGCAAGATAGCTCATTATGCACTTGTGATACAGAGAGGGTGAGTCAATGGCAAATATCGGTAACTACAGACCAAGGGCCATATAGTGTGTGTTCGCATACAAGGGATTGTAGCTGGATGGGCGGCCACCCTCCCAGAATGAGGAATTGCCTCTGCAAGTATGAGCATGGAAGGATGGGTAGAGTCGGGATAACTGAAGGACTCTATTATTGGACTATTTTTTGCACGAGATTGTTTGCATGGCAGTGGGATTTTGGTTTTATTCGCCGGGTTAGATTATTCCGAGCATTTGTATATTAAATTTATTGTTATAAATTTCTTTAAAATTTTGAAAATTAATAGAAAATCAATTTATGAGACACTTAGTTTCATATACTAACACTTGGCTTGTGGCTCAGAATGAGCAGGTTGTTACACTTGCATACACATGTCAGACGATACAATGTTTAATATTTTGTTTATGATGCCATTATATTTAGAATGATGTGATGAGATACAAGGTATGAGGACATATTGTGATATGATATATGCTTTAGTTGTGAAATTTCTAATGATGACATGTTAATGTTTATGTTTCAATAAATATATCTAGATATTAAAAATGTACAACCAGTAGGTCAAGACTCAGAATTTTAGGGGAAATGTGAATAGAATGCATAGGTGGGTCAAGACCCAAGATTCAGAATGACCTATACACTAGATTAGAATCTAGTGTGAATGACAATGTTTGATGTATAAATATATATTTGTATACATGTTTTGACAAGGTGACCCCTACTTGCACTATAGGGGAGACTTTGTCCATTTAGTTTCTGGAATTTTGTCAATTGTTGTAGGTGTGTGAATTGGTTTTCATGTCATCCATATAGTAGCATGTTAGGATTCTGTAACGACCCGCCCGAACCGGACCGAGTGTTACTTAAAAATATAGTTATACCAGTTTGGGGAGATACTACATTTTATATAATTATACCAGTTTCGGAAAATATAACACTTCAAATAATTATACGGACCTAGATATTTTGAACTTGAAGCTGCGAGCAATGATCATAATCTGAACAAGAATATAAAATTATACATAAGTATAATTTTATTCGAGTAGAAATGCATGCAACTAAATGTCTAATATATATATCATTATTAAATTTTGACAACATATCATGTAACAATTCAAAAATATTAAATATTAAATTCTCAACAAATCTAGTGAGATAATTAATTATTCATGTGATATAATCATTTAAGTCCTACTTTACATTTTAAATTAATTATCTAAATCATAATTAATACCTAGCAGTTGATAAAATAATTATTACTAATAAACAAGTATTTAATTTTCCTTTGCGGTGATAATTACTTAACCCCGGTCATGATGATTTAGTTAACGGTTATAATTTTTAATCGCAACTATTATTTACAGAATTTAATTAATTAAGTTATTCAATCAAATTATTTAAAATAATTTGTATTATTTTAATTCATAAATATTATTAATACAATTATTTTAATTTATTCGACTCTATAAAGTTTCGAACTTTATTTATTTTCATTATACTATTTAGGTTCGATGCGAGTGATTTCTACCCGACTATAGTTTAATAACCCATTTTCTGCATTATTGTTTCCTTATTAAAATAATCACTTTATTTACCTAATATTAAATTTTATATTGTAAAGGTAAAATCTTTATTTTATTAATCCATTATAAACATCCAATTTAAAATTAATCACTTATAATATGTCGATTAATTATCGACCGTTTGTCATTACCGTATTTTTTTATTACTTATGTCAATGTATATTTCGTCCAATAATTAATTAGTTTAGCAGCTTTAACCATAACCCATTAAAAATAATTTTTTGTAAAGATTTATTACGAATTAGTATTATTTTTATAACTCGAGTCAGTATCGAGTCAACCTATATTTACAAAACTGCCACCATCCTTCTTCTCTTTCTTCTTCTTCCCGTCGCCATTCTTCTCTTCTCCAAAAACAAGTTCGTCCTTCTCCTCCAACCCTTATCTTGGCACCCAATTGAACTACCATTTAACCATCCCAACAAAGCATCAACAACAAGATAACATCCTCTAGTGAGGAAGCCTCAAGTGTGTGTTTTACAGCAGTTAACCAAGATGACCATGTGCTGCACCATGGCGCCCAACTCCTGGCCTGTTCTTCTTCTCCCAGCCTCAAGACCCCTCCTTTGTTGCACCTTGCTCCAATTCAGATGTTTCACGAACTTAGGCTGGCATCAAAACAGGAAAGATGCATGAAGTATGGTCGTTCTCCCAACTTTTGCACGTCGCAGCCATGAATTCCGGCGAGAAGGTGGTATGTAGTGGATTATCCTAGCGTAAACTATTGTGATGGAACCCATGATGCTGTCGACGAAGCACAACCGGCATTTACCCCTCTCAAGCTTCCATTACAGCATCAATTGCACAGAACATCAACACTTCCGTTGCAACCTCACAGCTGCAATTCCGCCACCCACCGGAATACCAGGGACGTGGCGAGCCCTCCGTTCGACCCAGCAGCAAGAGAGGTCATCGGGGTGTGAGGGACTGCCTTGCATTTGTCCTTACTGTCTCCCATCTTGCCAAAGTTTTAGGCTACTCGGCCATGGACAGGATTCCAATTTCAGTTCAACTTAGTTCTTTTCTTTCTTATTGATTTGAGACTTTAGTTACATGATTAACAAGCTTACTACCAATTAAAAGAATCTGCATGCAAGAAAATTAAGAAGATGGAGATAGGAAGGATACCCAAGTAAGGAAGAAGCCCCGGTAACGAAGAGGAGAACTAGGCGGCTAAGGTGAGGAAGACCCCTTACACCGGTATGTGAAAAAAGACGTCCTCTTTCTAATTTATAAAAATGAAAATGATGGCTAGGGTATGTGAAAAATCCCCTAGACCCGTATTTTATTTAACCAGGTAAATAATAAAATGGGTAAATAATTAAACGGGTAAAGAATATAACACGTTCGGTCCTTCCAAAACAGCGTCCGCGTCCAATTTTTTTTCTTTTTTTTCACGGTCTTTACAGATTCTGTGTGTAAAGACTATGAGAAAAAATTTTTTTGACACGGATCCAGTTCAAAAAGGACCGAACGTGTTATATTTTTTACACAGTTAATGATTACATTTTATTATTTACCCATTTATTTACCCGGTTACCCGGTTAAGTGAAGTACGGGTGAATTGATAAGATTGGTCATCACAATTATTATGATCATTAGTCGACCGGTCATGGTTCGACCTAATGCCAAACCCCGGTCTTGGGTGGGCGACGACTTGGTGAGTGGGTGGAAAAGGGAGAACGAACGTTAGCCAAGTGATACATATTCATGAATGGGTGGTAGGGTAGGGTGTAAGAATTTAATTGAGGGACTTGTTGAGTTGTATATATATATATAGTTGTGAAGATTGTGGGAAATCCTTTTCCCTAGCCATCCACTCCTTGTCTCCTCTCCGTCCCTGGCACCCTCCTCATTGCTGCGTGAGTATCTCGTCCCTTTTCTTATTTCTTTTACATTAGGACTCTTGCATGCATAATTTTAATTGATAGTAAGCTTGTTAATCATGGGAATTAAAGTTGTAAATCAACAAGAAAAGAACTAAACTGAACTGAAATTGGAATCCTGTCCATGGTCGAGTAGCCTGAAACTTTGGCAAGATGGGCTATTGTAAGAACAATTGCAAGGCTGTCCCTCACACCCCGATGACCTCTCTTGCTGCTGGGTCAAAGGGAGGGCTCGCCATGTCCCTAGTTTTCCGGTGGGTGGCGGAATTGCAGCGGTGAATGGGCGGAGTTGCAAGGGTGATGGAAGTGGCGACGTTCTGCTGCAATAGGTGCTGTAATGGATGTTCAGAGGGGTAGACACCGGTTGTGCTTTGTTGACAGCATCATGGGTTCCTTCACAGCAGTTCAGGCCGCCGAAACAGTCCACAACGGACGACCTTCTCGCCTGAATTCATGGTGGCAAAGTGCAGAAGTAGGGAGAACAACCATACTCCATGCAACGTCTAAAGGTGGCTGATCCTTACTGTTTTAAGGCCGGCCTGAGGTCGTGGAACATCTGAATTGGAGCAAGGTGCAAGAAAGGAGGGGTCTTGCGGCTGGGAGAAGAAGAACAGGCCAGGAGTTGGGCGCCATGGTGCAGCACATGGTCATCTTGGTTAACTGCTATAAAACATGCACTTGAGGCTTCCTTGCCTGCTGATTTTATCTTGTTGTTGATGCTCTGTTGGGATGTTTAAATGGTAGTTCAATTGGGTGCCAAGATAAGGGTTGGAGGAGAAGGATGAACCTGTTTTTGGAGAAGTGAAGAATGGCGACGGGAAGAAGAAGAAGAAGGGTGGCAGTTTTGTAAAAATGGGTTGACTCGATACCGACTCGAGTTAAAAAATAATAAAAACTCGTAATTAATCTTCAACAATAATCATTTTAATGGGTTATTGGTATTGTTAGTAAACTAACTAATTATTATACGAAAATTTATTATCTCAAAAGAAAATATACTAATAATAATAATTAAATACTTGTTTATGAATTAATAATTACTTTATTATTTGTTAAGTGTTAAATATGATTTCGATAATTAATTTAAAATATAATGTAGGACTTAAATAATTATGTCACATGAATAATTAATTATCTCACTAGATTTGGTGATAATTTAATATTTAATATTTTTGAAAATGATATATATATTAGATATTTAGCTGCATGCATTCCTACTCGAATAAAATTATACTTATGTATAATTTTATGTTCTCATTCAGATTAAAATCGTTGGTCGCAGTTGCGAGTTTGAAATATCCAGCTCCGTATAATCATTTGAAATGTTGTACTTTCCCTTGTTGGTAGCCCTAGTCGGCCTGAGCCCAGATTCGACCTCCGTGCGCTATAACGCAATTCCGGTCAATGAATTGACTCCGCCCGACATGGAGCCGCATCCTTTAAAATTACTATGTGTGTCCGTATAATTATTTGAAATGTTGTATTGTCCATATAATTATTTGAAATACTGTATTTTCCCAAACTTGTATAATTATATAAAATGTTGTATTTCCCCAAACTGGTATAACTATATGAAATGTTGTATTTTCCCAACCGGTAGCCTTGTCAGCAATAAACTCAGAATGAGCTGGGAGATAATTTCTAATATCAGAATGAACTGGGAGACCATAACTAATCCCAACATGAGTTGGGAGACCACCTAATCTCAAAATGAGCTTGTAGACAATTTCTAATCTCAAAATGATCTAGGAGACCATGACTATTCTCAAAATGAATTGGGAGACCACCTAATCATAGAATGAGCCACGAGACAATTTTTAATCTCAGAATGAACTGGGAGACCATGACTAATCTCAAAATGAATTGGGAGACCACCTAATCTCATAATGAGGTAGGAAATGATTTCTAATCTCAGAATGAGCTAGGAGACAACTTTTACTAATCTCAGAATGACCTGAAAGACAAATTACTAACCTCAGAATGACCTGAGTGATAAATTACTAATGACTTGTGTAATAATAATAGTAAAAATGAGTGAAATGATAATAGGGATTATATTGACTTGTTTCATTTTATTATGTGGCATACTGGTTTTATCACTAACATGGAATTGCCTCCGCAAGTGAGTAGCATTGGACTGAAGAATAGAAGTGTGGTTGGTTGTTCTTTTACCAACCTAGGTATGGTTAATCGATAATAATAATTTTACTTCCTTATTATTCTCTTGTGTTATAAATGTGGCTATGGGAAACAGTCTGAGATTGTGGGACAGTTATTTTATATTTTATGGATCATGATTTATTGTTATGATTTATATTATATGTTGCAAGACTTAATTGTTGTATTTCAATTCATGTTCTAGAATGGTACATTTACATTAACTATATTTTTAAGTAACAACTGGTCCAGTTCGGGTGGGTCGTTACAATGTGCATTCATCGATGTCCTTGACGATTAACTCAGTCCGACACGGGGCCGCACCTTGAAAATTACTATGTGTGTTACTATGTGTGTGCTTATAATTAATTGAAATGTTGAATTGTCCTTATAATTATTTTAAATGTTATATTTTCCCAAATGGGTATAACTATATAAATTGTTGTGGTTTCCAAAATTAGTAGCCTTTGTAGGCACTAACCACAAAATGAATTGAGGGACCACCTAATCTTATAATGGGCTGGGAGACGATTTTTAACATCATAATGAATTGGGGGACCATGACTAATCTCAAAATGTATTAGGAGACCACCTAATCTCAGAATGAGCTAGGAGCCATTTCTAATTTGAGAATGAGCTGGGAGACAATTTCTAATCTAAGAATGAATTGGGTGACCATGAATAACCTCAAAATGAATTGGGGGACCACCTAATCTCAGAATGAGCTGGGAGAGAATTTTTAACCTGAGAATGAATTTGGCGACCATGACTAATCGCAAAATGTATTGGGAGACCACCTAATCTCAGAATGAGCTGGGAGACGTTTTCTAACCTCAGAATGAGCTGGGAGACAATTTCTAATCTAAGAATGAACTGGAAGACCATGACTAACCTCAAAATGAATTGGGGAACCATGACTAATCTCAAAATGTATTGGGGCCCCACCTAATCTCAGAATGAGCTGGGAGACAATTTCTAATTTCAGAATGAACTAGGAGGCCATGAATAACCTCAAAATGAATTGGGGGACCACCTAATCTCAGAATGAGGTTGGAGACAATTTTTAACCTCAAAATGAATTGGGGAACCATGACTAATCTTAAAATGAATTGGGAGACCACCTAATCTCAGAATGAGCTGGGAGACAATTTTTAATCTCATATTGAACTGGGAGACCATGACTAACCTCAAAATGAATTGGGGGACCATCTAATCTAAGAGTGAGCTGGGAAACGATTTTTAACCTCAAAATGAATTGGGGGACCATGACTAATCTCAAAATGAATTGGGAGACCACCTTGTGAGATCCCTCAACTTAGTCCCACATCTAATACCTACTGGGAGAAGATCATGTTTATAAGTGGGAATGGACTATAGATCTTTAACTTCCGGGGTACCCATTTTAAAGAAATGACTTAGCCCATTACGTTGCACTTTGGGCTGGGTCGTTACAAATGGTATCAGAGCCGACCTGATTTCGTGTTAGATGGTGGGATGGACTAGGGACGTTGGCTAGGCTGCCGGTCATGGGCCAAAAAGGTCATGGGCTAGGGCTAGCAACGGGCCAAGACTATGTTGGTTAGGCTGCCAGTCACGGGCCAGAAAGGACGTGGGCTGGGGCTAGCAATGGGCCAAGAATAGGCATTTCGGGGATGAAATTTCCTAAGGTGGGTGGATTGTGAGATCCCTCAACTTAGTCCCACATCTAATACCTACTGGGAGAAGATCCTGTTTATAAGTGGGAATGGACTATAGATCTTTAACTTCCGGGGTACCCATTTTAAAGAAATGACTTAGCCCATTACGTTGCACTTTGGGCTGGGTCGTTACACACCTAATCTCAGAATGAGCTGGGAGATGTTTTCTAACCACAGAATGAGTTGGGAGACAATTTTCTAATCTCGGAATGAACTGGGAGACCATGACAAACCTCAAAATGAATTGGGGGACCACCTAATCTCAGAATGAGCTGGGAGACGATTTTTAACCTCTAAATAAATTGGGGGACCATGACTAATCTCAAAATGAATTGGGAGACCACCAAATCTCAGAATGAGCTAGGAGACGTTTTCTAACCTCAGAATGAGCTGGGAGACAATTTTACTAATCTCCGAATGACCTGAGGGATAATTACTCTTTGCTTGTGTAATAATAATAATAATAACGAGTGAAATGATAATAGGGATTATATTGACTTGTTTCATTTAATTATGTGGCTTAGTGGTTTTATCACTAACGCGGAATTGCCTCCGTAGGTGAGCAGCTTTGAGACTAAAGAATAGAAGTTTGGTTGGTGGTTCTTTTACCAACCCAGGTATGGTGAATCGATATAAAAGTTGGACGTCCTTATTATTCTCTTGTGTTATAAATGTGGCTATGGGAAATGGCCCGAGACTGTGGGACAGTTATTTTAAATTTTGGATAACATTATTTATTGTTATGATTTATATTATATATAGCAGGACTATTTATTGTATTTAAATTCATGTTCTGGATGGTTACATTTACATTAACTATATTTTTAAGTAACACCCAGTCCGGTTCGGGTAGGTCGTGGACAGGTGGTATTAGAGCACGGTTTCCCACAAGCTCACATTTGATGACTCAAGTACCTTGTTGAAAAGTTTAATAATTATCTTTTCCCACGGTGTTTTATTATTAATTAACAAATTCATTTGCTACCAATAAACCTAAGTGGAAAACAAAATAATAATAAATACAAATGAACCATGATGGTTCGACGTTGTAGATGGCAAGCACTCGTAGATAGTCAGACCAAGCTACTCCGCCAAATGTGAACACCGAGAATGTATTAGCTTAGATCCTGACGGCCATATAGGGACTGGCACAGGCTTCAGAAAATAAAAATTCAGTGGTTCAAAATATTGTTCAGCGGTTACCGGGAGTGGTAGCAGGGCATGGAGCCACAAACTCGGCAACGGGTCGTAGAATCACCCCAAATGGTGGTTAGCGGAGTGCCCAAGGGTGGACAGGGTTAGCAGACCCGGGCAAGTAAGGGCGTCCAAACCCAATGCCACCGGTAGTCCGACAAGTGGTGCCGCCAGCAAGTGATGATAGTGACCGCTACAATGTGGAAAAATTTAGAAAGAATAGAGCTGAGGTATTTATTGGAGTAATCGATTCAATGAAGGCGGAGAGCTGGATTGACATTACCAAAAAAGTGTTCAGAGCTCTGTCTGTGCCCCACCGCCATCAAGTGAGATTGGCAACATGCATGCTTCAAGAGGAAGCATCTTACGGGTGGAAATCCATGGAGAAAACCACTTTCCATCCATGTGAGATTTCCTCCATCGCGTGGGTGGAATTTGTGGAAACTTTCAATAGACAATATTTTCCAAAGCTCGTTGTCCAGAAGAAAGCATTGGAGTTCGCCAATTTAGTTAAGGGGGAGGATTCAGTCCGGGAATAAGTGTATTCTAGACGAACTTCCAGGGTTACCTCCTAAGCGAGCAGTGGAGTTTGCCATTGACCTAGCACCTAGAGTGACACCAATTTCTAAAGCACCAGTTTTGACACTGCCAAATGGTAATGAAGGATTCGTAGTCTTCAGCGATGCGTCTTTGTTGGGTTTAGGATGCGTCTTTATGCAAGAAGGTAAGGTGGTGGCCTATGCCTCTCGTCAATTGAAGATTCATGATCAAAATTATGCAACCCATGACTTGGAATTGGCAGCAATGGTTTTTGCTCTGAAGATTTGGAGACACTACTTGTATGGGACCAAGTTCGAAGTCTTCATTGACCACCAAAGTTTGATGTATATCTTCACCCAAAATGACCTTAACCTTTGACAGAGGTGGTGGATAGAATATTTGAAGGACTACGACTTCCAAATCTTATACCATCTAGGGAAAGCGAATGTGGTAGCCGACACATTGAGTTGAAAGGGCAAAGTGGACAAAAGTCAGCAGCTAGCTAGACTTTGGGCCATGTCAGCAGAAGTGGTAGCTATCAACCCGGTGGAGCAATTAACAGGCTTATTGGCAAATTTGGTTGTTTCCAATGATTTTGTTGAACGTGTGAAGCTAGCACAAATGGGTGATGAGGAGCTGAATAAAATGTTGGACAAGATTCCTGAGATTGGAGTTGATTCAAATAGTGTGAACAGATTTAGAGGAAGGTTGTGTGTACCCAAGGATAATGCACTGAGGCGGAATATCTTGGAGGAGGCTCATCGCTCAAAGTTCTCGATACACCCTGGAGTTACTAAAATGTATCAGGATTTCAAGCGAACCTATTGGTGGATTGGGATGAAGAGGGATGTTGTGAATTTTGTCTCTAAGTGTCAAATTTTCCAACAGATCAAAGGCCAACATCAACTACCTCGAAGACTATTGCAACCTTTATAAATACCAAAGTGAAAATGGGAGTGTGTCACATGTGATTTATTTCAAAGCTCCCAAGAACTCAAAAGAAGCATGACTCCATATGGGTAGTTGTGGACCAACTAACTAAGGTAGCTCACTTCATCCCCACGAAATCAATGAGAACGGCAGAATACCTGGTAAGATTATATGTTGACAATATTGTCAAATTGCATGGGATTCTAAAGGAGATAGTCTCCGACCACGATTCCCTATTCACCTCACATTTCTGGGAAGCTTTCCAAAAAGCCATGGGAAATCAAATTAAGTTGAGTACAATATACCATCCCCAAACTGATGGTCAAAGTGAGAGGACTATTCAAATTTTGGAAGATTTGTTAAGAGCTTGCATTCTTGACTGGGGAGGTGACTGGGAGAACCACTTAGCTTTGGCTGAATTCACCTACAATAACTCTTACCAAGCCAGTATAGGGATGGCACCATTTGAAGCCTTATATGGTAGACCCTGAAGATCTCCATCGTGCTGGCTAGAGTCTACTGAGGCAGTCTAGTCAGGCCAGAGATGGTGAGGAAAGTAACTGAAAAGGTGAAACTCATTCAGCAAAGACTTAAGGCAGCTCAAGATCGATAAAAGAGCTATGCTGATACTTGAAGAACGACCTAGAGTTCCAAGTTGGGGAGATTGTGTACCTAAAGACGTCTCCTACGAAGGGGGTGATCGGATTTAAAATATCAGGGAAGTGGATGCCAAGATTCATAGGACCGTTTCCAATCCTGGATCGAGTTGGAAATTGTGCATATAGAATAGCATTGCCACAAAGCCTAGCTGGAGTACACAATGTTTTCCATGTTTCAATGCTGAAGAAATATGTACAGGATGAGGATCATATCATCACCAATTTTGAAGACTTAGAGCTACAATCAAATTTAACCTACCAGGAAAAGCTGATCCGCATCCTATCAAGAGGAATAATGACATCGGTAAAAGTATTGTGGAAAAATCAAGGGTCAGAGGAAGCTACAAGGGAGACTGAACAAGAAATGGTAAGGAAATACTTTAACCTGTTTGTGGCATAGGAGCTTTATATTGTAGTAGTATGAACTGATCCCGAAGAAAAACAAACAAAGTTAATCATAATTGTTCAATTGCCTGTTATGATATTTTGGGGACGAAATATTTCTAAGTTGGGGAGATTGGAAAGACCGTGAAAAAAAAATGGACGCGGACATTGTCCGGGAAGGACCAAACGCTGTCCGGGAAGGACCAAACGACTTATATTCTTTACCCGGTTACTTTTTTACCCATATTATTATTTACCCGGTTAAATGAAATACGAGTCTAGGCGTGTTTTCGCAAACCCTAGCCATCATTTTCATTCTTATAAATTTGAAAGGGGACGTCATTTTTGACATACACGTGTAAGGGCGTCTTCCTCACCTTAGCCGCCTAGTTCTCCTCTTCCTTATCGGGGGCTTCTTCCTTTCTTAGTTATCCTTCTTATCTCCCTATTCTTAGTTTGCATGCTTGTTCCTTTTAATTGATAGTAAGCTTGTTAATCATGTAACTAAAGTCTCAAATCAAAAAGAAAGAAAAGAACTAAACTAAACTGGAAAACTGAAATCCCGTCCATGGCCGACGGGTGCAAATTGTTGGCGAGATGGGCAATTGTAAACAAGTTTGAAAGGCTTCCCTCAGACCCGCAACGACCCCTCTAGTTGCTGGGTTGAAGGGAAGGCTTGCCATGGCTCTGGTTTCCAAGTGGTGGCGGAATTACAGCAGGTTATGGGCGGAGTTGTAGGGAACAGTGCTGTGGAGGAATTCCAGACATCTATACCACTTTGACGTCCAAGGCTCACGCTGTGCATGCTCACAGCGCTTGCCCTTGACGTTGTTTTGTCGTGCAGGGAGAAGGGAAGAGTTCCCGGTAGTGCTGCTGGCCGGACGGAGTTAAATTTGCAGTCTCGGTGGTGCTGCTGGCCAGAAGTCGCGTCTTGGTGCAGAACAGAGTTGGACGTGGATAGTTGGTGAAAGGCACGAGCTTTAGGCTTCCAATTGGATTGCTAGGGAAGGGAAGCAGTTAGGGAAGGAAGTGATCTGGTTTAGGGTTGAAGAAGAAGACGCCAAGACTGGTTTTTGGGTGCGGGAAGGTCGCCTTGGTAGCAGCTGTAAAACGTGGACTTTAGGCTTCATCTATGGCGGTTTTAATTCGTTGTTGATGCTTGGTTAGGATGTTTAGATGGTTGTTCAATTGGGTTGCTGGGGAATTGAAAAAGGACGTGACCAGTGGTGGTGCCAAGGTCTGGTTTTGGTGCAGAGAAAACTGGTCACGGGAAGAAGATGAAGATGATGATGAAGGGCGGTGGCAATTCTGTAAATACTGGTTGACTCGATACCAAATCGTGTTCAAAATAATACGAACTCGTAATGAATCCTTAAAAACAATTATTTTAATGGGTTATGGGTAAAGTTACTAAACTAACTAATGATTGTATGAAATCGCCATGAGTAATAAAAATACGTTAATGATAAACGGTCGATAATTAATCTAAGTAAATCAAGTGATTAATTAAATCAGAGGGTTATAAGTAATTAATAAAAGAAAGATTTTACCTTTACCATATTAAATTTAATATTAGGTAAATAAAGTGATTATTTGAATAACGAGTTAGTAATGTAAAAAATGGGTTATTAAACTATAGTCGTGTAGCAATCACTCCCATCGAACCTAAATAGCATAATGAAAATAAATAAAATTCGAAACTTTATTTTGTCAAATAATTTAAAATAATTGTATTAATAATATTTATGAATTTAAATATTATAAATTATTTTAAATAATTTAATTGAACAACTTAATTAATTAAATTACTGTAAATAATAATAGCGATTAAAAATTATAACTATCAACTAAATCATCAAGATTCG